>NJDC01000528.1:42132-73411 GCA_002245475.1 Calephelis virginiensis | reverse complement strand
TGAGCTATTTATTAAAATATAACGTATGTATTATAAATAGCAACATTTTAATAACACTTGTATCTATATTATTTTTTTGGTAGTGCAGCCTATATCAGCACACCCACATGCAAACATTTTGTATGTGTTAAGTGCGAAAATACGTCTATACGAGAAACAGGAGCCTGCTAAAGAGTATTTATATTCCTTGTCTATCTACCTGCTAATGTGCTGGACCTGGGCTATGTAACTTGTTGGCGTTTTTTAAACAATGTGATGTAAAAGTTCAGTACTACTAGTATTGTACTACACTAAAATTAAATTTATTAGAGTAAATAAAAGTTGATGCAACATAGTCACAAAACATTTGAACTGATACACTGCATTTCAATAATAATGTTTTTTAATGCATCTACATTATGTTACTAAGCTAAGTATAAAATGATGTCATTTCTGTAATATTTTCCCCCGTGTTGGTTTGAGTTCCTTTGTAGAATAAACCATCTACCTTCCTGTTAGACAGCGCGTAAAAAGCAAGCATAGGCTTACCGTCACTAGCACCGTGACAACTGACTTGGAGGTGAGTTTCGCAGCGACTCACCCGGATTGGTACCACCGCCATACCTATTCCTGCCGCCTTAACCTCAGCGCTTGCTGTTGAATTGTTCCGGTTAGTAGACTAAAGTAGCGGGTAAACTTACTTTTGCTCGGGGCTTAACGGCCCGGCCTCAGGTCGGAAACTCACCATTGCCACCTTTGGTGTCTCTAGGCAGCGTGAAATTCTCGCCATCAGAAAATCTGTCTGCTTTTCTGCTTCTAATATTATAAAAAAATGCTCTGGAAAACTATTCGTTTCTTCATATGAGTCATTGGCTATCTTCTTTAAAACATATTATTATAGTCCTATATTGTTCCAAAATCCAACATATCCCGTCCAAATTTGTCCAAACTTCAACGAAATCAAAATATTTCAATTCGTATATTATAGAAAATTTATAAGAATACACAAATAAGCCATATTAAATGGCTATTTGTTGCATTTTGTCATTGCACATAAAATCAGCTGTTTGAAATTTAGTCAGCCATTTTGTTGATTAAGGTTTTAAACAAGGGTCCGAGGTTGTTTAAAGTGACAGCTGTTTAAGAGTATATTTAAACAAATTAGTAACTCGAAGTTGTATTTATGAATAAACATTTTTTTAAACATTATTTAAATTGGTGAATAAAAGTTAAACAACGTTTATGAATAAGCCTGATAGTATATAGTTAATCTGTTGATTAGGTTTTGGTTTGCATAAGATAAGACTCCCTCTGTTGCATCTCCTCGATTTAAGAGCGTTTCCCTTACTGTCACAGCTTGCATTGGTACAAAGACTACCTACAATACTCGCATTGGTATACTCGGCGTTGACATTTCGAGTGAACGCTGTGAGGAGTTTTTTGGTTTGATTCCAGCCACCGAAACTCCACCTTCGGACATCGCGTCAGAAATCATACCCATTATCTTGATGCGTGGCGATCTACATTTGTGAGATTCCGAAGACATTTCTTACCTCACACAACACCTTTGTGGAATCAGATACTGAGGGCGGTATTCCCAAACGAATGTGACTTAGGAACGTTCAAGAAAACAAAATACACATTCCTTAAAAGTCGGCAACACATCTGTGATACTCCTGGTGTTGCGGATGTCCGTGGGCGGCAGTGATCACTTTCCATCAGATGACCCACTCGCTCGTTTGCCTCCTCTTGCATGTGTTATGACCGTTGTATAACTACCTACGTTCGAAGCTTGTTTAGTGTCGGACATCGAGCAGTACATGAATATATCTCAATGCATATCGAACCTTGTGATTGCGAAGACATATTTTTTTACCTCACGCAATAGATTCGAAGAACCAGTTATCACCAGCGGTATTTCCAAACTGACACGGAACCTTACACATAATACGGATAGCCTTAACCTTACTTTACCTTTTCCTTACCTTTCATAACCTTACCCTTACCTAATACCTTAACCTTGAACATAATACGGTAAGTCGTTCGGCGACCTATCTGTGTAACTTCTGGTTCTGCGATTACCCGAGGACGGCGGGAGATTTTTTTCCTATTAAGAGCTTCCGCTGCGTGCACTGCGAAAACAGCTAGAGTTTTGCAAACATCATTTAAAAAACAATTATTGTTCCCCTTTAAAAGCTTTAACCCTACAAGGCTCAATTTTATTTTTACATACATACATACATATCTTCACGCCAAGTCCCTTACGGGGTAGGCAGAGAGTATCGAGTGCCAGACCTCATGATCCTGACAAACCTGTCTTGCTTCCTTCACATTCATAACCCTTTTCATACAAACACGCCGGTTTGAGACTCTTGACACCACCCCCGGATAATATCCGATTAGATCAATCGGATATTATCCGGGGGATCGTGAAATGTCAGCCTTGGTCTCCCCGGGTACCTACATCCATCCACATTCGCATGGTATATCTGCTTTGTCAATCTTTTATCTGTCATTCTTTCCACATGACCGAACCAGCGGAGCATGCCCTTTCGCATTTTAACACCAACACTTTCTTTCAATCCCACTCTTTCTCGGATCTCACTGTTACGAATGCGGTCAGCGAGCGTTACACCACAGATTTTCCGTAGTGCTCACATTTCGACCGCATTTATCCTACTTTCATGCTCTTTTTGACATACCCAACTCTCGCTTCCATACAATAACGTTGGAATAAGCACAGAATTATGCAAAGCGAGTCTAGCTTTTTGACTCAAAACCTCGCTTTGGAATAGCTTACCCAACGCTCCATTCACGCTATTCCCTGCACTCACTCTCCTCTCTACATCCGCGGTGTACCTTCCATCCCTGCTAAAAGCACAACCAAGATATACAATTTCATTCACTTGTTCTAGCACTACATCATCAACCAAAACTCTTACATCCGTTCTGGCTACGCCTCTTTCAAACACCATTATTTTGGTTTTCATCGCATTCAAAAAAAATATATGTAATGAAATTAGTGATAAGTAGATAGGGAAAAATAATAAAAAAAATAATAATTCAATATTTGAACAGAAAAACAACTTTTTATTTCAGTTCCATATTTGGTACACTGAGCCTTAACTATAATATTTAGTACTGAACTAGAATAAGAGCGTCTTTCACCATCTTCAAGTAAAGCTCCACGTAAGCTACTCGTCGATCTGTGACAAGTAATCCACAATCACATTTCATCACATCCGAGTAGCGTTAACCACCTCATAAACTGGCCCGTAACTAACTTGCCACTTTGAGTGACAAGTAATGTATTTAATCGACGAGTAAGTAATCGCCGCGTCCTTTCCCCATCCCCATCACAAATGAAATAATCATGAAGAAATTAGCGTATCGTATATTTCCTCGTTGCCGCCAAATCTCATTACGTGAGCTTGTGTAAAAAGGCCACCGCTTTACCCAAGAGTCTGACATGACTTACTGGCGACTTATGACTAATGACTTAATATAATTTATTAAAATTGATGTAAATTTCTACTTGACTAATGGCAAAATAATAACAAGATTGCCAAAACCTAAAGAAAGAAGAAGAAGAAGAAATATAGCACTAGTACATACTTAAAAATTACATTAGTTTAGTTTTTCGGGAATAACCTACAAAGACAATAAGACACAGTACTTACCTATTTAAACGAAGTCGCGGGTTAAGTTAGCATTAGCCCAAAGTAATTATTTCACGTGGACAAAGTCGCGGGCGGAAGCTAGTTTTTAATAATCTATAATTCTGTCTACTGTAATATCACAGGAGAATAACCTTTAGGAATTTCATTTCCCAGGGGACTATTTAGTCGAACATTTTGATTGAATCCAAATTAAGATAAAATTTGCTTGTTGCCTTGCAATTACAAAAAAAGTAACGACTTGTTTTGCCTTAAAGTAAAATAAAAAAGTTTCTATTTGAATATAGATTTTATTTAAATTTAACCAGTATACAAAAACGATATTCAAACCAACACTCCACAATTTTCTTTTTGGATTTTACCAGCAATTAGAAGAAAAGAAATTTTCTGTGAAAAAAATAATAATAAATTGACAATAGATAAAACTCGGAGTTTTATTTCAATGAATCAAATATTACATAGAACATATTATTTAAACTAAGTAATTGAGATTTTCGTTTCGAAACATTTACCACTTTTTTCAAAATCACGTTTATTCATAGCTGAACTTAGCTTGTTGCGAAAATATTGACATATTTGTTATCGTTATGTTCTTTGCCCTTATACACATCCGTCAGTATCCTCAAAAAATTAAAATCGGTTTTTTAACGAGAGTAAATATAGTTTACCAATCGCTAAATTGAGTGTTACAATTATTTATGGTAAATCCCGGATAAAATTATCTCTAAAAATACGCAACACATTTAGGAAAATTTAGTCGAATAGCTAAAACGAAACACAAAGATTCGACACGTCCCTCTGTCTGTTTGTATGTCACAGTAACTTTATTGCCAAGCTATAACTTCAGAGCTGAAACTTAGTCGTATATCATACGAGTATATATGTATATTTTGTAAAATGCTCTACGTTATTTAAACAAAAACAAAACAATTACTTCCTCCTATTTCCTCCAGTCCAAGTATTTTTTTTTCAAATTGTTAATATGAGGAATAGGTCTATAGGTGGCGGATATAAATGGATCCTCTGAACCAAGCCTGGGTATGCGTAATTCAAAGCAGTGCATTGTTTTTTTAATTTACCTTTCTTTTCTATTAATACCGGCGGCCAATTCGTGTTCGAGTGCTGCAATTTTTTCTTCATGTCTCGTACGTTGAGCTTGGGCGCGTCGCTGTTGTTCTTCCAAAGCTAAAACTATTTTCTCAAGTCGATGAATTTGTTGTTGTTTGTTTTCTAACGTTGTAAATAATTCTTGAATTTCATCCGCCTTGGCTGCTATTTGTTTGTTTACCTACAAATCATATTTTTTTGTACAATATCTAGGTATCGTAACGGGTAACCTACGTACTTATAATAGATCCGAAATATATAATTTCTATTCTGTACATTGAAGATATTTAAATAAAAATAGGTGCAGGTGAGTGCCCCTTGCATCAGAATATATTTTTAGCATTTTTTGAACAACGGTAGGGTACTTTATACTCCAAGGAAGGATGTAGGACACTTTTAATCCCGCTTACTGTAAGAGTTCCAGTGGGAAAGGATTAAAAGTCGATCTAAATCAGGCTTTGATCACTAACGAGTAGTCTGATTTTACTTATTCCTTTTATAAGTTTTGTAATTAAGTAAATACAGTCATAACACTAAGTATAAAGTGACCAAATAACCTAATAATCCCGATTGTAAACTAAAGAGAAATATTGGGTTACATCTTACATATTATACATACACATATTCACGCCAAGTCCCCCTTCAGGGCAACAGGGCAACGTGTAAAAAAATAGGCGTGTGGCAATCAAAAGAGTTGCTGAACTAAAGAGACAAGCGTGATCAAAAAGTCATTAAAATTTCTGCTATTCATTGATAGATGGCAAACTAAAAAGTATCACCGCTCGCGCTTTGCCGGTCGGAGCCGGGGGTGTTAGGTTATTTTAATTACGGAATTTCTGGATTCGGTCTCCACGCTCAAGGCCCGCGATAGTAGCTATGCAATAGCTTAAAAAATTCTATTCTTATCCAAGCATTTCGCAATTCACGAGCAAGGCATTATGCAGGTATTTTAGAAAATAGGTAGATTTCCTTTAAAAAAAACAAAAATAAAAAATCTCACTTCGTCCACGATTTTCATTCGTCGTTCTAGATCTTGCTGCAAAGCAGTGAGCTCTTGGCTTTGCTCAGTCTCCTTATTCTTTAGCATATTGATCAGTTCCTCACGAACCTGCATTTTATTTACGACTTATTTTAAAATTTACGATCTTTAAAAAATTAAAAATCTATAACAATACCATAAAATGACGGGTATTTCTAAATTGGAGTAAATTTGAAATTCTACATTCAGTTATTGATACTTTTAGTTAAGTCGTTCAGATTTAAAATCTTTAAAAATCCAAAATGATATTTAGTCATAAAGTTGCGAATGTTTGCAGAAAACTCGATGGATCTCTATTCTCTACTAACTTAAATTTTAACATTAATCTCAGACCCAGTCGAATTTTGCAACTACCAATCGTCTTTTCGAATATTAACCTAAGATAGCCCGTAGTCATGCATAATACGCCTTAGATCCTGGCATCAGGACAGCAACGCACTTATAACATGTATGGTGTCCATAGGCCACGGTATCTATATATTAATACGTGATGCCAAAACTTTGGACCCCTTTTCACGAAAATTGCGCGGACACAGGAGAATAAAATTTGGAACACTTATAGTTTATGTGTAGGAGAAGTGCAAAGAGTTAATATTTTTCAATAATAATGCTTGTAAATTACATTAAATCAGTAAATAAAACATTACCCATACTACCATGCATTTAACACACACAAATGAATATATTGATGATAACGATAAAAGATTACAGATGGCGCATTAAAAAGTTAGGAAACAAAGTAGTTGGTCTTGGGAAACGAAGATGGCGTTCTTATCAACAAGATATTAAAATGTATTATGGCTACAATGGGCGACCACTAGTTATATTAAAAAGATCGTCGATGGATTCTGCCATTCTGTCGCCAGGTGACCGTACCCTTATCGTACCTAGCTAATACTTTTTTGTTTATAAATGATCAATAAATACAAAGTAACCTTGATGACCCTTGCCTGGGCACGAGAAGTTTTATCCTGCTGCTCAAGTTGCTGTTCTTTCTGTGCGAGCAACTCCGATAACTCTTCATTACGATGAACAGCATCCAACAAATTCATTTTCAAATCCATGATCTGCATTTAAACGTGGAAAAATTACAATTTCGATTTTAAAATTATTTTGATATATAATAATCATCGACTTATTTTATCATAAAAGACATTTTTTATATATTTTGACAACGGTATACTTTATTTACGTATGTCTTAATTAGATAATTATTTTTTCAATTTCTTTGTTAGCGTACATGCCTAGAACCTACCAACCATGAAGCTCGCGTTCGATTGCAGTAGTAGGCCGACATTCATGTGATAACCATGTATCTGTGTGTATTAGTTTTGTTGTCCAACACCCATAAAACAGGCATTTAATTAGCTTACATTGAGGTACCTAAGACCAATATTTCCAGGGATATTTGTTATTGTTTAAAAAAACCTATATTATTTTAAAAAAAGCTATCGGACACGACAACGACCAAGAATATTTATTATTATTTTATATTTTTTTAATAATTTTACTTATTATTTTTTCAAACATACAAACATCTTCGCACAAATTACGCGATTTAATTTAACCACAAACTTAGCACATTACATATTGTTATAGGCGTTGGAGGACTCCATTACTCTAAATAATGTTTAGACGATACAAATAAATTAAATAAAAAAATGCGAATTCCTGTCCTATCGAGAATCGAACCTGGGGGTGTTATGTATCATTTTAGTGACGATCATTGGGTAAAGTGTACATCAATAGCTGTCAAATGTGTTTTATTTTTTCTATCTCCTGTGACCAATAGAAACACAATATAAAACACGTAATTTGAAAGCTATTTGATGCACAATTTACCCAGTGATCATCACTTAAAAGATACTGAATAGCCCCTCTAGACGGTGGTTGCGTGTATGCCAAATACCGAAATCTTTAACACAAACATGCGTTTATGAGAGTTGAATTTATTAGGATTTGTAGAATAACTTAACAAACGTGGCAATAGTAATTTCTACGAATAAACTTAAAGTTTCACCTCCTGCTGCAAGTCTTGGTAGCTGATGCCGTTCGGAGCCTCTTGGCAGTTTGCTACGGCTCGCTTATGTGCATGTAAGTCTCGTACATATTGCTCGTACTGTGACACCTTTTGTTCACTGGAGGTTTTACAACATTTAGTTTTCATACTATACCCAAAAAATGTGTAGGGATTTCAAGATTCCTTTAGTCAGGAACGTCAGTTTTGTTTTACACCAAACTTCAGACTCAGTTACTTGACAGATACTTATTTTCTAGGGTACATATATGGTGACTCACAGGTGGATCTTCTGATGGTAAGAAAGCTACTCTATCCTTTAAACCTTAAAATACTACAGTGTCGAGTACTAACGCTGTGGTCAAAGGAAAAACTAACTTTGTAGCTGGGCGAGTAGTGATTAAATACCACCTAGTCGAACAACTTGCACTAATAAAATAATCTAATCCACAAGACTTATACTATACCATTAGTGTTACTTGAATTCGTCAGCTCAAATATATTATAATACTAGCCGACCCGGCGAACTTCGTATCGTATGATATTAACAGCCACTAACAGTTTTTATAGATTAAAGCATTTTTATTGAATCAGGCGTTACTTTGCGGAAATCCATTATAACAAATGTAAAATAAGCCTTTATTTTTTTATTGCTTACGCGGAATTGGCAAAATAAAGGCTTATTTTACATCGATTAAAGCATTATTAAACCTATTCTCCCTGTCATTTTCTTGGTTTTTTCTTTTCCTGAGAACCTTTTTCTGACAATAACCACCAACAAAAAAAGAATTAATTATACTACGGCCGTTCAGAGAATGCGTTCCTGACACGTCGCGATTGAACTGACGACGTAACTTTGTAATAGCGTTGCAGTTACGATAAAAATATTATTGCTGGTTGTTTACCGTTTTAACAATTGATGAGCATTAAAACAACATTATTATATCAATAATCAAATAATGTTATAATAAACTGAGTTTCAAATAACTTGGTAAACATTTTTTTTCTAAATCTAAACTGCGCTATTACAAGGTTATGTCAGCGCTTTATATTTGTAGTGCTGTGCTAACAATAACAGGCAATAATAGTATCGTAATCTATTCTTATACAGTTATACTTTATAAAATAATACGTTTTGTTTTTCTCTTTAAGAATTTGAAAATAATGGACTATAAGATAACTTTTATTATTAAATATAAAAATAAAACTACGACCAAACCGAACGCGCGAAAGAAAGTAGCATTTCTATATTTAGATTGAAAATGGTAACCCCAAATGGCGTCACTAGCATTTTATACTTAGATTAAAAACGGTAACCCCAAATGGCGTTATGGACCGCCATTTTGTGACGCTAAAACAGTCGTCTGTTGTCGTTTCGTGCGCATAGACCACGTTCTTCAAGTGTTTTCGATCTGTTTTTATTTGATTACCCGGCTTTCGTTTAATGGACTGTTACTGCTTTTCAAATTGACATCGGCGTTTTTGTGACTTTTGGTGCATAATAATGCCTAAACGTGGACAAACATTGAAAAGTGGATCCCGTGAGTTACCATCAAGCTGCAAGATTACTTTGAGCGGGAGCGGCAAAATGGCGGATGCCTGGTACCTGTCGAACCTACCTACAAGAACGCGTCTTTCAGGCGCTTAGAATTAGCAAACGAACGATAACAAATATTAATATAGAAAAGTTCGGCTCTACTGACATGGAAGATGGATATTTTACGTACTCGAAAGAAGAAACGTAGAACTAAACCCGTGACAGATTTTGACACCTTTGACGCCGATGCAATCAGAAATTATATATACGGTTACTATTCCAGAAATGAATATCTCAATTACCAATGGGTAAGGGGGCCCGCCTGATAATATGCCACGCAGGTTCTGCAAAATACGGCTTTGTGGAGAACGCGTTACTGGCATTTCAATCAAAAACCACAAATGACTACCACGAGGAAATGAATGCCACATTTAAAGAGTGGTTCCAGAACGTGCTTTTGCCCAGCCTACCAGAGCCTTCTGTAATATTCATGGATAATGCCTCCTATCACTCGGTTCAAATACAGAAACCACCTACCCAAGCTAATAAAAAAGAAGAAATGGTGGCTTGGTTACAAGCAAAATGCATTGACGCGGATGTTAAAAGCAGAGCTAATTAAATTAGTTAAAGAAAATAAAGCAGCAAATGTGCGATACGAAATCGATGAACTGGCTCTGGGGTATGGTCATAGAACGCGTTCTAAGAATTCCGCCGTATCATTGCCAATATCACGCTATTAAGCTAATCTGGGCTCAAATAAAAGGTTACGCCGCCCGCCACAATACTTCCCCGCCATTCAGCACGAAAAAGATGATAACCCTATTAAAAGAATCCTGCGGGAAAGTCACAAGAGATGACTGGGCAAAGGTTGTTGAGAAGACTAAAAATCTGATTGTGGAACATTTTGATCGAGATATCAGGATTGATTCTGTTATTGATAATAATATAATTATACATGTAGGCGAAGATAAAATGAAGACACCACCTCCTCAAGCGATTCGGAGTCTGATTAATATTCTGTACGCACATTCAATTCAATGTACGTTATTGCATAGAAATACAGATTGTAACTTTGTAACAAATAATAAATAAAACAATTTTATTATATTTGTCGGAGATGATCACGCACAAACGGGCCGAATAGGAACACCGGGACTAGTAGGCTGAGAGCTCACAACTTGAGGGTATTTAGTAAATAATTCAGAAATATCAAAACAAAGCCGTAACACCTGATCTAGTCGTACAACCACATCGTAAACCTCATCATAATAAATAATAGAGTAGCTAGGTAATTACTCACTACGTTGTTTACAAACATAACCACAATTACGCACAAACAACTATAGCGTACACCCATTTGTTACTAAACAAACCAATTGGAGTAAGCCTGCTACTATGACTACACTACGTAAACACGTCACGGTGTTCGTGCTTACGCTAACGCCAAACCCCCGAAGGGGAAAGGGGGGTTGGAAAAAAATTATAATAGTATCTTATAAAAAAAATGAATAAACAACTGTAACTGATACATAATTTATAACTGACCAAAATTGTATGGAAGTGCAATAACCGAATTCGCATTATTTACTGAGTTAGAAGGCGAAAAAGCTAGAAAAATACCAAAAAAGTGTTTAATTTTAGAAACAAAAATGCAGAAAACATCAGATGAACAATAAATACAAAATTAGTTAATGACTTATCTGAAAGAATATTTCATTACCAACAAAAATGACCTGCATGTTTAGTGTCGTATCTCTAATTGTTAAAGTCAAAGTTATTTTAGCTTTTGACTAAACAAATGGATCAGCAGCTACAACTTTTGTAGTACATATATTTTCAAACGTAAATAAAAAATCGAAATATTTTTTTTATGTATTTTAATGCAGGGTCGTTTTTGTAATTTTTATAACTTTCAGAAAAAAAATAAAAAAAGTTGATAATTAGTTAATAACAAATTGTTAACATAATAAACAATGTAATTGTTGATTAAAAAAATTTTTGTTACTTTTTAGAGAACTATAAATTATGATGTTTTAAGAAAAAAAAAATCTTAACTAATTATTTAAGCAATAGTTATATGAAAATAACTTTTATAAACAATAAAAAATTGTTATTAAGAAAAACATTTTTTTAAAAAAATCATAAATAACAGTTTCTCATAATATTGTGAATTTTTTTTTCAAATATTGAAATAGTCCATTTTAACAAATTTTAACAAATGGAGCTAGTTTTTTAAGACATGTCTTTCAATGACATAAAAACGGTAGAATACTAATAAATGAAAAAAAATATTTTTACAACATTACGGTGACTTTTCTTTTTTTGTTAACTTAAAAAAATATTTATAAGCAAAGTATTCAATTAATTTAAACTTTTATCATCGTATCTTCTTTTGTGTGTATACAAGAAGGGTTCTTTGAAGCGAAAAAATTTTATGGCAATTATTTATATGTTTTTTTTTTAGTTTGCAATGATGAGGGAAGTCCCGGAAAATTTCGTTAATTAAAAATCGTTTAGTTTATTAGAATATTAACTTTAAGAAAAAATTCCAACGGATATCAGTTTTTTGAAGTGTTTGGAGTATACCATATTTTTTTTAGATTTTTAAACTAATTTAAATACCCTAAATTTTTTTTTATTGTAACATACTGACCGGCTACGCCATGCGCGCAACCTAAAAACGGCGTGCGGACGGCAGTTTTGGAAGTTGGACCTTTAGTAAATTTCCTCAAGGATCTTTTTTCCAAAATCCAAAAAAAAATATTAGTTTACGAATTTTAAGCAAAAAACCAAACACTACCTTTTTACTGTCTTTAATTGTTTATAACTTTTGGAGTTTTGAATGTGCTAATTCACTTTCTAATCAGTCTGCTGCTTAAATTATAAATGCTAATCAGTCTGTTGCTCTTTCACGGCTAAACCACTGAATCGATTAAGATGAAATTTGACATGCATATGGCTACAGATCTGATTTCAAACATTGATATCATAATAGGGGACGAAAGTTTTTATGAAAATCGTAACTATTTACGCTGGTACGAAGTAGTGGCCAAACAGCTAGCTCCACAATAAAGAAATATAAGTGTTTAGTCGTCACTTACTTGAGTTTAATATTTTTTGTTAGATCTCGTATTTGATTTTGCATTTTGCTTATTATTTCTTCTTTGTTTAAAAGTTCAGCAGCCAATTTTTGTTGCATTCCCATTTTATTTTCCGACTCCTAAAATAATCACGTTTTATGAATAAAAATTTAGATGACGCTCGGTGAAACATCATTTTGACGTATAAAATCTATCTGGTATGTAAGACTGTAAAAAAATAAATTATTAATTGCTAATTATCATGATACAAGAATGAAATGAACAGTAAGAATATTTTTACCGCAATTTTCGTAAAAGTTTCTAAGAACCTAATTTTCTCTCTTTTACATAATGCAACCTCTTCTTCAGTATTGCGCAGTACATCTTTTGTGGCATGCAATTCAGCCCATAAGTCCATTTCTCTTTCTGTTGGCAAATCTAAAATAAAAAATACAGTTATTTATCTGATACTGAGCATTTTAAAAATCAGGCATCTAGGTCGGTTTATTTTAAAAATCCTATTGCTCCTGCCTCCTTCTTATCCTGTATGCATTTGGTATCAAAACTACTTATAAAATACTGCATATTAGTAACAAATCGAAAAATGGGTTTATTACCGGGATTGGGTCTATTATTTTCTAGTTCCGTAATTTTTGCATCTAGCTCTTCTATATTCTTTTGACGAGCACTCAATAATGCTTCCAGTTCTTGTTTGGCGGTTCTTTCCCTTTGAACATTTTTATGTTCCTCGTCTAGTGCTATTTTTAATGTATTTATTTGGTTGCTTAGTTCATGGTTTTCCGATTTGTATTTATTTGTTAATGATTGAATTTGTTCTTTAAGATCAGAAACTCTGCAAGATTAATATTTAAAAATAATGAATGTGGCATAATGAAAATAGAGGTACACGCAATGCACAGGTTTTGTTTATTACAAGTTCTATTAATAAAGTAAACTAAACTCACTCTTTCTGAAGAGCGTCCCGCTGCTGTGCTATTTGGCTGCTGGCTAACTCTCCAGTTTTTAGAGATTCCTTTAATTTTCTTGCTCTAGCTTCTAGCTGCACTTCTCGTTGACGATTCTAAAACAAAATAATATAAATTATAATAATTTAAGCCTCAATTTTAAATTAAATTTTCCGTCCTTAGATTGTCTAGTTGTAACCCTTGCATGTATAAGTTTAACATAAGCTATCACCCCAGCGAAAACTGATTTGACTTATTGTGAAAGAAACTCAGACCGTCTCCCTTAAAAAACACACTCGTTGAACACATGTTTTATTAAACACTGCATAAAATTGGATCCTCAACCTAAAACATTCTGCACTTAATTTAGTTGAAGAATGTTATTGGATGAATGTAAATTTTAGACAGTAGTGTTTAGGTAAACGAGAGTAAGTTGTAGAGAGATTGCATTCCTTTAAGGTTGACGTTTGTTTGTTTATCAAAGTAATTAAAATCTTGTAATTTTATTCTTAAACTAGGTCTTTGCAGCAACTTGCCAGGCAATCCCCATCGCCTAAGCTATTCCAGCCACCATAATGACAATGTCGTTTTTCGGTCCAAAGGGGAGGATAGCTGCTAGACTTGTACAATTGGCCTAACACCCTGGGGGCTGATTACGTATCTTTTTAGAGAGATGATCACTGGGTAAAGTGTACATCATAAAGCTGTCAAATGACGTGCTTTACATTTGCTATTTCCAGTAACCAACAGAAATACAATAGAGATAGCAAATACAAAACACGTCATTTGGCAGCTATTTGATGTACCTACACTTTACCCAGTGATCATAACTAAACACCCTGACACACTGACTGACTGACACCTGACACTATATACACTGGTCACAGGACAACGGTGCGCCTACTACATCTATTATGTTGTCTATAGCTGCGGTCATCTTTAATCGTCAGCAGGGCCGCGTTATTCGTAACAGCACCTTATCTTATTTACATATTTTTTACGAGCTACTTTCTTAAAAAAGACCCATCAAAATGCGGTATTCGCGTAACAAACATACAAAAAAAAGCCTAATTAAGAACCTCCTCCTGTTATTGGAGTCGGTTAAAAATAAATAAGTAAAATGTTTTTTTTTTTAATTTGTTCAGTAGTCTCTCCAAGTGTATCCTGAATAAACAAGTACATATTTGATATCTGACCTGTTCTTCCAAGGTTTTTACAGTACCAGTAAGACTAGTAATGCTAGCCTCGGCTTCTCTCAGCTGTTTATCCATTTTACTAATACGAGTTCGGGTTTGTCTGAGCTGGCTCTCTGCTGTTGACAGTTTATCTTTGATGGTAGCCTTTGAAGCGCGTTCTTCTTCTAATTCACGACGAGTTTCCTGAAAGTATTATACATTTTTGAGACTTTAAAGTAAACTAGTGGTCGTCCATTGGTCGAAATTCGACCATAATAAATTTTTAATATCTTGTTCATAAGAACGCCATCTTCATATCTCAAGACCAACTACTTAGTTTCCAAACTTTTTAGTGCGCCATCTGTAATATTTTATCGTTATCATCAATATATTCATTTGTGTGTGTTAAATGCACGGTAGTGTGGGTAATGTTTTATTTATTGATTTAATGTACTTTACAAGCATTATTATTGAAAAATATTAACTTTTTGCACTTCTCCTACACATAAACTATAAGTATGCCAAATTTTATTCTCCTGTGTCCGCGCAATTTTCGTGAAAAGGGGTCCAAAGTTTTGGCATCACGTATTAATAAATAGATAGCGTAATACGTTAAAAAACCGACATAAAACTAAAATTTAAAAAAAAATAAAGATTTAATATTAATTATATACTACCCATTGTTTATATGTGCCATTTACTAATAGGTTTGAAGTCGATGCCAAGTCTTAAACTAATAATTATATTATAAATAAGTATTAAATTGGCTTGGCACCGACTACATAGATCTTGTATGTGAAACTTAATCTGTATTTCCTTTGTTCATAGCATCACACATGATCGGATAAAATGATTTCTCTAATTATTTTATTGTTGTGTCAAATATAAATTCATGACAGAAAAAACAAGTTAAGAGAAACATGAGAAAAATTAAGAATACAATACTTTATCGTGTTATAACTAATGACACGACAAGTCTGTCGATAAGCTAGTTTTAAAATGAGAAAAGTGGTGGATTAATATTGTTTTTCTGCTCATAAGAACCTTTTCCTGACAATCCTATTAATATTATGAAAGCAAAAGTTTGTGAGTATGTATGCAAGGATGTTTGTTACTCTTTCACGCTCGAACGGCTGAACGGATTTGTCTGAAATTTGGAACACAGATAGATTGTGATCTGGTTTAACATGTAGGCTACTTTTAATCCCTATTGCAACACGGGTTCCTGTGAAAACGCGGGCGAAGCCGCAGGCAACAGTTAGTAATACATTTAAAAAAGAACTGTTCCATCCGTTCACTCATGATGCGATGTTCAAGGGAAATGGAGATTTACTTTCATATATAAGTATATAGCTACGACAAACTGTTGATAAGGATGAAAAAATATGATTAATCACCTCAAGCGTTTTCGTTAATTCAACGTCTGTGCGATTTTCACGGACTTCTCGAAGAATTTGAGCTTGGGATTCCAATTCTTGCTTCAAGCGAGCTACCTCCCGAACCAAAGATTCTCCAACTCCTATCAGCGTTGATCTTTCTTGACATACGCGTCTAATTAAAATTATTTTAATCTTATTAACACAAATAGTGTTAATCATTATTGTCAGTATAATAACTAAATATAATATTGTCAACTGGTCCTTATAGGCTTTATCAAATGTAAATTTCAATTAGCTCTCTGTAAAGGCAGGTCAACTAGAGTTATGACAGTTTTGCACCCACGACTAACCGAAGTCCGACACTTAACAGTGTGATGTTGTTGTTGCCAATAAAGGTGGTAAACCAATCTACAACCGGACAGTAAACCAATCCCGGGCAATATTGCAAAGAGCAAAAGGCAAGGATTTTGAGACAAAATCGTAGAATTGGGGATCAATATGTCGAAAAAATTTGCTAACTCGCTTGTTGGGGCTATCCCGTTAGAATACTGAAAACTAAGCTTTTATAAAATTCAGTCGAATGAGAAAGATTAAAGAGCATACTTGGTCAAAGATGTGATAGTGTCCATTACGGTATCAGCTTGAGACTTGACTTCACGAAGGGTATCGCACAGTTCGAGGCCATGGGAGTTATATCGTGATATGCGCTCCATCACGTCCGTACTGGACACTTCCTGTTGTGGAAAACAAATAAATACAATAGAAACCTACTCCAGATTTAAAAGAAAATGACAAACTTTTTTCTAAAAACTAAAGCCGTAAAACTAAAGTCTCTGGGGGTCAAAATAAATAATCAGATAGATACGCTTAGCAGTTCAGTAGTAGTTAAGTGTGAAAGGACGTACCAATGATTTAGAGCCACAATCGCACAATAGGAATAGCAATAGTTTTTTTAAAAAAACATTTGCAATAAACGGCAGCAGTGATGTTGGTTCCAGATTTTGGTACTCTTTCCAGGTACTACCACTTGCATTCTTATTATCAAGACGCAAAAATAACGCAAAATATGTAACAGTAATATTACAATCGTGACCGTGACATGTGGCGCTCTTTGGGGAAGGCCTATGTCCAGCAGTGGACGTCCTCCGGCTGATGATGACGATGGTGATGAATATAACAATCCAACCAATTTGTTGCGGCGTAATGAAGTTTAAGAAAAGCCATATTGAGTAATGGTTGAGTAATTATAACATATAATAGGTAATAACAGTTAATAAGATGTTTATTTAACAAATAACACTAACATTTTTGTCCACAAGGTCCTGAATCCAATCGATGAGTTCTTGTCGCGCTGTAAACACCTGTAGACATAAGTTTGCGAAACATGTTGGAACATTCTGGGTTCTCAATTCAACCTCGGATAGAGCACATTCATCTAAAACATTAAAAGAAAGAAAATAGAAATAATCTAAAAGAAAAAATCTAATTTGTTTTATTGCCTATTTTTGAGTGAAAAATACGTCTAGTGTGATGGTATTATACCAATACAGTAGAAAAATACAAGGTTTATTACTTATGATTTAACAGAAAGTTAGGTGAGTCCCATAAAAGCTACCAAAACTAAAGAGAGAGATAGAAAGTAAAAACACAGTAATAAACTTCTATAATTTTACTAACGTACCAATAGGATCCACTGTGTTGAAAAAGTCTGCAACACCATCAGTCATAGAGGATTCTAAAGCATCACGACAAAGCTGTGCGACCTCTTCAGCAGCCCTATCAGCAATGTTGAACACAACTAGTTCCTGTGGACCTTCACCTCCAGCGGATACTCCTTCGCTAGCCATTCGTTCCCGAATGGTTCGTAGTCCATTAAACACCTCCAATATTGCTTGCTAAGAAATTTCGATAATAAAAAATTAAAAATGATCTTTACGCCCATATCCAATTATATATATCATATCCCCTGAGAGATAGGCAGAGGCACAACCAGGGCACCCACGACTAGTCGAAGACACTAAGTCCCACAATAGGTGGCAAGCTTATCGCCAACCGGGCACATATCCAATCCCGACCAATATTTTTTTTATTTATTAGAAAATTGAAAAACCTATTTTTTTTGTTGCCCGACCCGGGATTCGACCCCGGGACCTTAGGCAATCAAATCCAGCAAACGAACCACTAGACCACAGAGGCGACAAGTTCAAGATATAAGAATATTGCAACACGTCACTTTGCGTTCGTATACCTACATACAAATGCTATAATGGTTTGAAAGTTGTGAATGGCGAAGGTAATAAATATTCGAGTAACACTAAATACTTATTTTCAATAAATTGACAATAGACCATCTGTCTTCCTGTCAGGCAGCTCGTAAAATAGCATAGCATAGCTGCGAAATCGTCCTTTGGCGTCTAGAAGGCTTAAATCTTAGCATCAGGAAATCCGTCGGCTTGTTTACCTTCCAATATCATAAAAAACAGATATACTGTGGGGATTGTGGGTGGATGTACTCGAGGACCTCGGTTTGACATTCTGCGATCAATTAAGATCAAATCAGGCTTTGTTCGAGGTGGTTGTCTGAGTTTTTTTATGATCTTAGAAGGCAAACAAGCAGACGTATTTCCTGATGGTAAGAAATTCACGCCGCCCAGAGACACCAAAGGTGGTAATGTAATGGTGCGTTGCCAAAATGAGGTCGGGATGTTAGACCTCGAGCAAAAGTAGCTTTACCGGCTACCTTACCCTCCAAACCGGAACACGTCATGACGTTATGGCGGCAGGAATAGGTAAGGCGGTGGTACCAATCTGGGTGGGACGCTGCGAAACTGTACCACCTAGTCCGATGTCACGGTGTTAGTGAAGGAAAGCCTATGCTCGCCTTTTACGAGCTGCCTGGCAGGAAGGTAGATGGTCTATTCTGCAAAGAAACCCGGACCAACACGGGGTAAGTCTCCGAGTCTCCGAAACCAGCGTGATTGTATAAAAAGGGTAGTGAATTTGGAGAAAGCCAAGCAGCTTTGCAAGGATCGTGACATTTGACACTCGATACTCTCTGCCATTCCATAAAGGACTTGGCGTGAAGACATATAAGTAGGTATGTACCTGTTTTAAATCTAGTTCTTTTTTCATTCGATGAAACTGTTGTTGTTTCGTTACATAAATTTTCTTTAAATCTTCATAATCCCTTAACATAGGCGCTGGTGGATGATTCTGGGAATGTTTCGGTGTCATAGGGCGAGATGAAGGTTCAGGTGCTGGGCGAGATGAAGGAGTCTGAGGTCGTTTGGGGGTTGACTGTCGTTGGGGCGTATTGGGTCTACTTGGTGTGCCTTGCGCCGGCGTGGTCGGTCGGCTTGACATCTTCGGAGTCTGGGGTCTTGACAAACTCTGGGATTTTGGTGTTTGTGGTCTACTCATAACAGGAGTTTGAAGTTTATCTGAATTTGGTAGCGGAGAATTTCGGATTTCTTCATTTTCTGAAAAATCTGCAAGTAATAGTTGTTATATCTATAGCCTATAAAGTATAAATCCTTAAAATAACATAAACATAAACTATAGGTATAGATGTTTTAAAATTACCTTTTGTTGATAATTCATTTTCATAAGACGGCTGGCTTCCCGTAATAATAGTAATATTGTCTAGAAAAAAATATTGGTAATTTCAGTTTTAATAGATTAGATAAATGAAATTTAGGTATTGAATGGTTAGATATGGAGTGAGTGGTGGTTATTAAACGACTTTGATTTGAAATTAGAAGTCCCTTGATAAGATTAAATTATGAAATAAAATAAAATAATTTCTTTGCTGTAAGTATGTGAGTTAGAAGTTGTAACAAAAACAATTGTTTATACCATCATATTCTACCTTATAATGGTGTAAATATTTTAAAATTAATACACATCGGTTATTTAGACACGTTTAAGCAAATTAGTACCTCTACTTAAAATAATTTTAAAATGTCATTATGTTTAACCCCATCTACCGTCAACTATAATATATGACATTAATATTGTAGGTATATCTTACCATACAATTCTAAAACATATAAGCGGCAAACAAAACTTTAATTACTTACAACTTGTCAACAGTCTTCCAATTTCTTAGCTACAAAAGGAAGGAAATCAAAGTCGGTTAATAACAATCTATATTACATACCCCTACCTACGTAAATTTTCATGTTTATTAACAATTAAGTATCCTATTAAGATTATATAGAAAACTAGAGTTAGATCAATTCACACAATTATTTTAGAGTTAAGAATAATGATTTAAAAAGTTTCCGAACCTAAGTATGTATAGTAGCAGGTACCTACTATTTAAATTATGCGCTTCAGCTATATTCGTCAAGCTTCGGAAATCCAAATGTATTTTAAAGATATATCTATGTATATAGAGTTGTTAATACATAAATAATCATTTCGCTTAAATTTAGATTAGGTCAGTCAATTTCAAAATAAAAGTATAATGTGTAAAAAGAGTAAAAAGTGTAAAGCCGAAGAGCATAATTTAAATAGTAGTACAGTACTATTTTTTAAATTTAGGTTTTGATGTGAAACATCTATAGGCCCACGTAAAACAGATTTCTAGCGTCGCCACGTTATATGATGGTATATATATAGTTTATATGCAGTAGTGTACGGTGTGGCGACGCGTCGCCACGCGCAATCGACTGTGCGATTCTCTCCTATCGTAATATTTTATTTTATCATTATGACATATTTAGTTCCTATCACAATCTGTTATTTTTTGCATATTACTTTTACAAAATAATGTCGATGTTTCACATCTGCCAAGCGTCCCGTGACGGTTCACATTTTTTTGTTTCAAAATACTTTAAAAACGCAGAAATAAATTACCAGTTACGATCTCTTCAAACACAAGCGTCTCGTTGACTACTCCGCATTGAGTTCTGTCCTCAGCTAGATCAGGTAAAACAACGGATGCGTTATCAAATTCATTGTTTCCTTTTTTGTAGAAACTCTGAAATGAGAATGTTACAATAAAAAAAAGGTTTTATCATACTCCTATGTATTCCGAAGTCCATGACAAACTGTTTCTGTCGTATAGAAATTTTCTATTGAATTAAGTTAGCAAAAATTAATCTTCGACTTTTAAATGCCCTGCAATATGCGGCATGCCTTCCTGCCAGGTAGCTCGTAAGGGTCATAGATGAAGCATCGTTAACGTGACTAAGGCTGAATTTCACTGTCAGGTTTAAACACGATCAACGTAAAAAAACGTTTAGTCAAGAGTGAATCACGTCAACTTTATAGTCGTGCTTAACGTCGTCAACTATTTGACGTCGTCGACTATTTGACGTGGTAAGTAGATTATCAGATAGGGATAAAAATTTTGTAAGTTTTGCAAACTCGTTTGCACTGAACTTAGTTTTACTAAACTCGGTTTACAATATCCCCGAAGAGGTAGGCAGAGGCACAACCAGGGCACCCAGGACTAGCCGAAGACACTAAGTCCCACAATATGATAGGTGGCATGCCTATCGCCAACAGGGCATATATCCAATCCCGAGGAACGTTTTTTTTATTAGATATATTTTTATAGATTTATTTTTCAATAGGTATGATTTCACATCAGCCTTAAGTAATATCTAAAACTCTCGTTCCATGGACGAATGTGGATAAGGCGAAACTTTTATATGTCTATCTAGGAGTACTCTAAAAGAACTGCCTGATAGCTTTTTAACTTCTAACACAAAATAATAATGCGCAGTAAAACTGCAAAAACAAACAGACTCCCAACTATTTTATTACCACGTTACGATTTGATTTTTTAACGCTGAGATGGTTCCACATAATTTTTATCAAGATCCTGCTAGTAGTTTTGAGCTATACTTAATATAATACTATAAACGGGATATTTTTTTGTAGAAGTTGACAAATTCATCTTCATCGAGTATAAATTAAAAACCACTAGTCGGGGATTATAATAATGTAAAGGGTATGGGACCACATAGGAACCATGATCTATATTTTCAAAGAAGACTGATAAAAATCGATTAGATAAAGAGCGAGTAATCTCGTAACAAACGTACAAAAACAAGCTTACACTCGAATTAAGAACCTCTTCTTTCGAGTCGTTTAAAAATATCTGCCAACTGTCTGGGAGGCAATAAATAAATAGGTACATCAGAGAAAGTTAAACCACACTAAATACTTACATTATGTTGGGAAATATCTTCTAGGTCGCAATTTCTATTCACCTGAAAAATACATATGATATTTATTTTATTTATATTTATGCTTGATTCTTAAGGTCTGTACTCTGGACCAATCGTAGTAGGAAGGTATAGGGGTATTTAACTCGACCCAGGACAAGGGTTTATTTTTATTCCAACAACCGTGATTAGAGCAAACCCATATACCTACTTCAGTATCAACAAATATTCGTCGAAACGTAATGCCCATAATATTGTAGGTAAATTATAGAGTAAGTGACCACAGCGAGAGCATGAAGTTTAGGTAAAATAAAAAAATGAGACTATTTTAAGAACCAAATATGTATCCCAATAATTCGATCAAGTACCGTCGATGTAAACGACTACATTAATGAGTCATAACCGATATTATTGATATTGACATTAACGCCTCTGTTGTCTGATGTCTCGCGGTCCAGTGTATCGATCTCTGGGTCGGACAACATTAAGATAATGTTTTTTCAATTTGTTAATAAAAACAACGTTACCCAGCATTGAATGTGCTTGGCTTGGCGATAGGCTTGCCACCTAACTCGTTGTGGGCCTTAGTGTCGGGCTAGTCCTGGGTACCCTGGTTGTACTACCTACTTGCCTACGTCTTCAGGGATATGGCCGTGAAGATACTACTTAGTTTTAAAATGATCAAATATTTTCAAATAAGTATATTTAATCTACATAATTGCTTTTATATTGAAATATAATATGTTTCAACCGAATAAAATGAAAAAATACTAACTTTCAAGTCACTTCTTGATGATTTGATGGCAGGACGCTGAAAACCGGTTTTTACATTTAAATAAAACAAGGTTATAACCTAAAATCAAAACGTAGACCTGTACATTAGGCCTAACATCCCAGATACAGAATAGCGGCGCATTTATAATCTATGGTGTCTATAGGAAACGGTTGTCTCTTACCATCAGGAAAGCCGTGTGCTTGTTCGCTGACCTCACAGAAAAAACAACAAAAAATACAAGTTATTTTGAAATTCGTAGATTTGGATTGAGTCACACCACACACACCACGTGGTCGGCAAAATTTTTGTACTAAAACGAACAGTAGGATTTAAATAGACCGTATTTTGACGCCATAATCGACCATGTGATAGTATGGTCATTACGATCACGGCGCAACTGCAACGCAGCCACCAGTAACAATGTTTCCTCGTTTTCGTATTCCCAGTGCGTTCTTTCCTCAACGAAATCTGATGTCCAACAGAATTCACTCTCTTACAATTTTGTCATGTGTATCGATGTGGAATCGCTTTAAATCTCGAAATTCCTTCTTATGAATACCACAGTTGTGAAGTAATTAATGTCGCAAACAATAATTAAACAAATACCTTAGAAACAGACGGTGACGGTGGACATCGTATAGGGGACTGTCGTGGGGAGTTTGGTGCTGCCAGGATCCGATTTGTAGCATTGCGAGCAGCTCGAGCAGCACTAGCCGCTGTCGGCCGAGGCATGATCCGTGGACCGGTAGAACCTAATAGAGGATCCAATGTGCTGTTTAAAAACTATTACAAAAAGATTTGAGCTTTGCGAAAACTATGAGGACTAGCGCAAAGGTCCTAATGACAAAAAGTATTCACGATCACGATAAAATAGGAAATCTAAAAAAAACTTGAAAAATTTTTCTAAGTGTCGGTTTCCATAGATTTCCATAGTGCCCTCATGGCTACACCCCAACCAAACCGGCTTACTAAACACTGCTTATAAAGGATTCTCAACCAATAAAAGGCTAATAACCAATAATAGATAGTGTTTAGTTAAACGAGCGTCTACTTTTTGTGGTAAGGCGGATAGTGTTTACCGACTAACGTCCAATATTAATAATTAATCCTAATCCAAAACCTGCTGTCCAAGATTGCTATTTTGATCCATTTTTATGTTATCGCTTGCCAATAACATATCTGTGGACAGGATAAATATGGCAATTAGGTATAGACCGACGGATACGCAGCTATCTAGATTGCTTGAAATCAATCTTATAGATACATTATTAACATTGGCCGTAAGATAAGCATCTTTCTCAAAGCGAAGACCAGACATACACCAAAATATTGACTGTTTTATCTGCAAGAGGGCTGATTTTTGACAGTTTTTCACAAAATATACAAATTATATTGTTCATGAACCTGTCTATTAGTATATAATGCAGTATATCACCATTTAACACACCATGTAACCTAACCGCTAACCGCAATGAAATTAACATGGGATAAAATGTCAGGACAAAGAGTTAGTATACAAATTATGCCGTCTTACCTATCTTTTCCTTCGGCGGTTTGGTTGTGTTTGTCATGATTAACAGATTCACTAAAAATTAGCACCAAATTGATTAATTAAATAGAAGCCAGATATTTTGCCAATATGAATACTGAAACAAATTTCGTACAATTTGATGTCTACATGATGTTCTGATTTTGAAATAAAATGAGGTTTGACATATTATTTGTTCTCTTAAAAAAGGTTTAAAATCTATTTTTATAAAAAAAACTGTCTGATTTTACATATATTCTGTATCTATTGTATTTTTCTATAGTATTTTTATGTCTATTTTGATGTGTTTCTTTATTTTTATTCAAAAAGTCACATGATTGATTCGGGATAAATAATTAATAAAATTTTTGTTACATTAAACGAGTTTTGGTATTGATAACAATTATAGAAAAATATAGAAACAAAATACAGTTTGAGATAGCAAGTGTAAAATGTCTGGTGAAAACAGAGCACAAGGTTTGCTTTCCTATACCATCATGTTAATACAAAGTCTCGCTTTCTTTTCTCAACGAAAAGTGGAGAGATAAAAAATAATTTTATGTTTAACTTCTTCCTCGTCTCTGCTTTAACGTTCAAGTTCAAGATTCACGTGAATTTTTAACCTTCGACGAAAAAAGATGGGTGTTATAAGATTGACGTGTGTGTATCTATGGAATTATAACTTTTGAATGGATGGACCGACTTAGATGCGGATTTTTTGTTTGAAAGCTGACGTGATCGTTTTAGCTACATTATTTGAATGTTTTGTTGGGAGTTATTGAAAAAATAATAATTTTAGAATGATAAGCGACAACCTCTGCCTAACATAACCAAAGTAACTGCGCCCTCACCCTCACTGTTTTAATGTTATTAAGCCCTAAAAAGGAAGTTTTTACAGGCATAGTGAGATTATTAATAACTTGGGAGTAGTGAAATATCGGTCCTCGTGAAACTGTGTATAAGTTATGACTGCTAAGCTAATAAAGATTTTATGATTCTGATTTTGTAATCCTCGTAATACTGCTAAAAGTACTACTAGTGTTATTACTACTGCCTCCTCGTATTAAGGCTGCTAGATGGTACTACTACTAGATAGTTACTACAACTACTTTTTTCAAGCACAATTATTATAGCATAACTTTATGCACATAAATATTATATAACTAGCCGCCCGGCGAACTTCACATCGCTTGAGATACTACCAACTTTTGTGTGTGGAAAAAATAAAATAATTTTCCAATTTTCTCTGCAATATTCCCGGTTTTTCTTCATATTAATCTTCTCCTGACTATAACCAACACAACAAAAAAAGAATTAGCAAAATTTGATGTATCCGTTTTGGCGTGATGCGATAATCACGCTAAATGGGGATTAGTTTTATATACATAAAAAATAGATGTTATGCATCATGGATTAATTACGGCAAATATTTACAATAAATAATAATAATAATAATAAATAATGAATATCCCTGGACAATTTACACAAATTGAACCTAACCCCAAAGTAAGCAAATTATATGCTTGTGTTATGGGTGTTAGACAACGATACTAATACATTTAAATACTTACATAGATACCAGGATAAGTTCAATAAAACCCAGACCCGGAAATGTTCATCATACAAATGCCTGCCCCCGTCGGGAATCGATACCGAGTATGTATGACTATGTCTAATGTTATGAACCTTGCAGAGCTGGTCTTTTCATAAATGTAGTTAATGTAGAACAGTCAGAAATGTGTAGGTACAGCCTGTTGGAGATACTTTTATTGAAATTATTCTTTTACAGATATGAACAATGCAGAACGAGTAGGATGTCCAAGAAAATGTAAAATACCGCAGCGATTACCCACAGGACGTGTACGGCCATTTTCTAAATCTAAATCACAGAACTCAGAGGTGAATTACGAGTACATACCTAGTTGTACAAACTAATTAATGGGACAGAAAATTGTTTATCATATAGCTCAGGGCTTCCCAAACTGTGCGTCGCGATGCCCTGGGGCGTCGCGTGTTAATACGACCGAGTCGAGTGAGTGAGTGAGTTATTCGAGTTTATAAACCAGTTACTAAACTTGTAATTATTATAACTGGTACCTATATTTTGGATTGGGTGCGAGCTAAATCAAGAGGAGTCGTTAAAAATAGGGCTGGTACTATAAATGGTAAGTATTTGATCCGGAGGAGCCCCCCGTCTGATACTGAGTGGGTTAAGGGGCGTCGTTAAAAAATAGCAGGTGTTAAGGGCGTCACAGTACAGATAAGTTATGGAAGCCCCCTAACTTATCTTTACTGTGACGCCCTTAAGACTTAGGAAGTTAGTAGGTTTTATTCGAGGGTGGTGTCAAAGGTCTTCGAAACCAGCGTGTTTGTATGAAAAGGGTAACAAATGTGGATCAGTCTAGGCAGGTCTGCGTCTTTAAGTTTCACAACACAAATGTGAGTTTATGCTTAGGTTTTTTTATGACAATACTTTAACTTTTTTTTTATTCGATAAGACAGCGAACAAATACCTCTCTCTCCTGTGACAACTGTGGCTTAAAAACACCATAGATGTTGTAAGTGCTTTACGTTGCTGTCCTGGCTCGCTGAGGGTTTAGCTAATTGTACAAGTTTACCCTTAACCCTAGCCTCCGGACTGAAAAATGGTATACAGATAAAATGAAGACTTACATGAAGATTTTATAACGGTTTGTTAAATATTTTTAATTTCAGTGTTTCGCCTAAAATAATCTATACTTGTTATCGTCGGCACTTGGTGGAGTTCCATTGTATATACACTCAAAACAGTGTATAATTTTGCTAAAAGATCAAATACGATTAGTGTGGCGTTGCTGCTAACTACTTAAAAAAATAAACCCCCATTTCTCTTAGTCAACTCATCACGCCTTAGCGGTTGGATCAATTTTGCTAATTAATTTTTTGTTGTATTCGGCACTGTCAGCAGAAGGTTCATATGAAAGAATATCAGTATTTTTAATTAGGACAGGAAAACATGTCAGGTCAGCTGCTTATTAATAATATTACATTTTAATTTAAACAGATAAGGCCGAAATCAGCAAGCAGAGCGACAGATAACCAAGAGGGGTTGGTACAAATCAATCACCTTCAATTACGTTCTATCCGTCAAGATCGGGAATTCCAACCTCCAACGTTCAAGGTAAAATGTCTGCGAAATAGTTCGAAATACCATACCACAGTAACAGTTACGATAACCATACTTTTGAGTTGCTAAAGCGAGTTTCATAGAATTGAAACAATAATTGCTGTTATCATAAAGCCATTTTTAGAAAATGTAATAAAGTACGACATCTTTACGGGCAGCAAGTTAGGTTAGAGAAAGAAAAACTAATAAGTATGTTCTCTAAAAACTAATGGCACTTCACATCAGACACAGGAGGCGTAATTTAAAATCTTTTGTTTGAATATGTCAAAATTATCTTTACTATTAAGCCGCTTTAAGAATATTAGGCCTGACACTGAGCGAAACATCCTCTAGTTACTTTTTCAAGCTTAGGTTTTATTTTGTTTTATTATATTAGATGGTGAACTAGCACACGGCTGGTAAGTGACAACTGGGGCCTATAAAAACCATAAATGTTACAGCCTATCGCTATCCTGTAACCGGGGTGTTAGGCATATAGTGCAAGTTTACCGGCTATCTTACCCTCCAAACTGGAACATGACACTGTCGTGATGACATCAGGAATAGATAAGGTGTTGGATCTCTACTCGAGCAATTTGCTGCATAACATTCTACTATCAGCGATCTTGTTGGTTATGACCTTTTTAACCGATGGTCGCCTCTTACGAGTTGCCAAGCTGGGTGGCAAATGGGCTATTCTACACAAGACCCGGACCAACACGGGGAGATAATGTTAAAAAAGTAGTTCACTCTGAACTAAGACCTCGCGATGGATCTATAAACTTAGACAAGTCAAAAAAAGAAAGTATCCTCACACCCATATCCCAGAAAGAGGTAGACATGAATAGCCAGGGCACCATCGACTAGCCGAAGACACTAAGTCGCACAATGTGATAGGTGGCAAACCTATCACATAGTGCACACATCCAATCCCAAGTAACATTTTTTTTTAAATTAGAAATTGGAAATTTTTTTTGTTGCCCGACCCGGTAGTCGAAACCGGGACCTCATGAAGTCAAGACCAATACCTGGTCCGCTAGACTACAGACGCGACACGTCACTTAGTCACGTCAGTTGTTGGGAATCTTCCTTATGCCTTCTTTATTTAGCACATCTTCATTTGATATCTTTCAGAAACCAGTACAGTCTTCGACAGCAAGAAGTTTTTCGGCGAAATTGCCGTATCATGGCAATACACTAAATAACCAGAAAGTGAAGCCAGACATTACTGTACCTAAACAGCAAGTGAGTACACTCGGACAGGAACACTAGCGTCAAACGCTGTGATTATTGCAGTAGGAATAGGTAAAGCGCTGCAGATTCCCCTTGCCTTCCAACCTGGAAATTCGTATGAGGCGAGCAAAGCTTAAAGGGCGCATTACCAATATGACCTCCAGTGGTGGAGTGCCGTGCTTCAACTCGTACCCGTACGAGTAAGTACACTCAGACAGGAACACTAGCGTCAAACGCTGTGATTATTGCAGTAGGAATAGGTAAAGCGCTGCATATTCTCCTTGCCTTCCAACCTGGAAATTCGTAAGAGGCGAACAAAGGTTAAAGGGCGCATTACCAATATGACCGCCAGTGGTGGAGTGCCGTGCTTCAATTCGTACGGGTAGGGATCCTCCGTCTATACCTGCCATCAAATGACAGTGTTATATTTCGGTCAGGATGGTACAGGTCGGTTAACTAAGGCTGGCACGTTCACAGTACTCACACTTATGCAATTTCACTATACGGGATTTTCAAAATAAAAGATTTTGATTCAAAGTGTGCCTCGACAAGATCCGTGTTCAGAAACTGATCTTAGTTAGGCCACGCTGTATATAAAAACCGTAGCAAAAGCACAGACGCTACACAAGCACAACGTGTAAATGTGTTGTACGTGCCAGCTTTTGATAACCGACCTATAGCGTAGTCAATAGACCAACATCGTCTCTTACCAGCAGGACAGACTACCACTAGTAGTCTTGTTAGTAATTACCTATGTAACCTCTGCTCGCCTCTTAACAGCGGCCAGGCAAAGAGGAAGATGCAAAAAGTGAAGAACACGCATGGAAATTTTGCAACACTTATTAGATTTAAGTAATTTACTTAAGGAAGGTCATTTTTTCGGTGGACGATTTAGTTTACTGGATAAAACTTCTCTATAGTCATATTCGAGTGCATAGGTGCTATTAAATTATTACTTTCAGGTAACAAATAAACAACGCGAGCAATATTTGATACCCGGTGACTACTCCGATGCAGGTAGTGTATCATTTTTACAGGTAGTTTGCGTTTCCTGAAAAAAAACAGATAAATTGATAGCTTATAAGAAAATACGAAGGCATGACTGACACATTCGGCTTAGTAGTCTAAAAGTGTGCTATTGTATTTGCCTACCTCCAACTTTTAATTTTTCCAAAAGTAAGAAATACGGTAATATGAATTACGTAAACACGGACATACCTACCTACTGTGGAATCTAGATTATTTTACACTGTGTATCAATAAGAAACCCACTTTAAATACACAAATAAATTAGAGCGTAGAAAAATCCAGATCCCACAGTAAGTATGTCCCTGTGTGAAACATCTTCATTTTGTTTCAACTTTCCTGATAACCATTTTATATTCGGATTCTCATATAAGTATCCAATATCTGGATAGCCGAGCTTTGCTCGGTATTTTTTTAAATGATTTCTAGCTAGATTGATTTATCTCCCCCGAAACCACTTAGGTATATACTAAATTTCATGAAAATCCTTGGAGCCGATTCCGAGATTCCAATTATACATATATACAAGAATTGCTCATTTAAAGGTATAAGAGGTTATACTATAATATTATCTTAAACTTTTACTGGCATTATTTTCTGTTTGGCGGTTTGTAACAATGTACCACACAGGAAGTACCTAATAATAATTCTAATCGGGTTTCACTATTTGAACGACCTAAGTCTAAATAAATAAATAAATATCCCTGGACAAGACACACAAATTGAATCTAACCCCAAAGTAAGCAAATTATATGCTTGTGTTATGGGTGTTAGTCAACGATACTAATACATAGATATACTTAAATAGTTACCAGAATAAATTTAATAAACACCCAGACCCAGAAATGCAGACATCTAAATCATTTTCCATCAGGTGACCCACTTGCTCGTTTGCCTCCTCTTGTATAAAAAAATACACTGCTAATTTATATTTGAAAGATACCGCAGCATCGAAGGCTGATAAGATTCTTGGACTCAAGATTGATTGGCAAGAACAAATGACTCAGTTCCAACAGATGAAAAATGACTTGAAGAATCGACAGGTTATTAATTATTCCTTTTAAAATGTTTGTGTAATTGTATTTACTCTGGAATCGCAATCAAACACAACTGCAGTGACCAAATTCTGCTGAACAGGTTTGGGACAAATTGTAGATTTTATAGCCAATTTTAATAACTTATCTGTAGTTAAAGGTAGGCCTACTAAAGTGTTGATGCTAACATATTTTCGTTAATTATAGTATAACACTAAAATTAAAAGTGTTGTATTATCCCCATGTAACAAAATCTAGGTACATGTAATGTAGAAGGAATCTATCTCGAATCATGTCAACTTTTATACAAAAATAATACGCATCGAAATTGGTCCATCCGTGTAAACTGTCACATACAAACAGACACACACACACACGTCAAACCTATAACACACCTCTTTGGG
>NJDC01000528.1:7673-40242 GCA_002245475.1 Calephelis virginiensis | reverse complement strand
ACTGATCTTAGTTAGGCCACGCTGTATATAAAAACCGTAGCAAAAGCACAGACGCTACACAAGCACAACGTGTAAATGTGTTGTACGTGCCAGCTTTTGATAACCGACCTGTAGCGTAGTCAATAGACTTGTACAACAGCAATGTCTATTGTGTCTATATGCTACAGTCGTCTCTTACCAGCAGGACAGTCCTTGTTCGCCGTCTGAATCACAAATGAAATTTTTATCTGAGCAAGAGCTGTGGGTACCGCACTCTACCACTAGTAGTCTTGTTAGTAATTACCTATATAACCTCTGCTTGCCTCTTACCAGCGGCCAGGCAAAGAGGAAGATGCAAAAAGTGAAGAACACGCATGGAAATTTTGCAACACTTATTAGATTTAAGTAATTTACTTAAGGAAGGTCATTTTTTCGGTGGACGATTTAGTTTACTGGATAAAACTTCTCTATATTCATATTCGAGTGCATAGGTGCTATTAAAGTAATCATACTTTCAGGTAACAAATAAACAACGCGAGCAATATTTGATACCCGGTGACTACTCCGATGCAGGTAGTGTATCATTGTTACAGGTAGTTTGCGTTTCCTGAAAAAAAAACAGATAAATTGATAGCTGATAAGAAACTACGAAGGCATGACTGACACATTCGGCTTAGTAGTTTAAAAGCGTGCTATTGTATTTGCCTACCTCCTCCACCTTTTAATTTTTCCAAAAGTAAGAAATACGGTAATATCAATTACGTAAACACGGACATACCTACCTACTGTGGAATCTAGATTATTTTATACTGTGTATCAATAAAAAACCCACTTGAAATACACAAATAAATTAGAGCGTAGAAAAATCCAGATTCCACACTAAGTATGTCCCTGTGTGAAACATCTTCATTTTGTTTCAACTTTCCTGATAACAATTTTATATTCGGATTCTCATATAAGTATCCAATATCTGGATAGCCGAGCTTTGCTCGGTATTTTTTTTAATGATTCCTAGCTAGATCGATTTATCTCCCCCGAAACCACTTATATACTAAATTTCATGAAAATCCTTGGAGCCGATTACGAGATTCCAATTTTATATATACAAGAATTGCTCATTTAAAGGTATAAGAGGTTATACTGTAATATTATCTTAAACTTTTACTGTCATTATTTTCTGTTTGGCGGTTTGTAACAATATACCACAGATGAAGTAATAATAATTCTAATCGGGTTTCACTATTTGAACGACCTAAGTCTAAGTTATTTTTATTAGCACATTGAAATAACGCTATGAGTTACCCAAACCAGGAGTTGAAGCCGAGATTTTATGATCCCAACAAACTAACAACGGATCATTAGGCCTTCTAACTAAAAATTCTAACTTAAAATAACCGATCATAGGTTGGATGACGTTGATTTCCACCTTCGAACATCGCGATAGAATTTAAAGTGTCATGCCCATCATCTTGATGAGTGGTAATCTACAACTGTGCGATTCCGAATACATTTCTTACCCCGCACAACACCTTTGTGGAATCAGTTACCGAGAGCGGTATTCCCAAACTATTGTGACTAAGGGACCTTCAAGAAAAGAGCGTCTTCATCCCTTAAAGGTCGACAACGCATCTGTGATACTCCTGGTGTTTCGGGTGTCCGTGGGCAGCTGTGATCATTTTCCATCAGGTGACTCACATGCTCGTTTGCCTCCTCTTGTATAAAAAAATAGACAGCTAATTTATATTTTAAAGATACCGCAGCATCGAAGGCTGATAAGATTCTTCGACTCAAGATTGATTGGCAAGAACAAATGACTCAGTTCGAACAGATGAAAAATGACTTGAAGAATCGACAGGTTATTAATTATTCCTTTTAAAATTTTTGTGTAATTGTATTTACTCTGGAATCGCAATCAAACACAGCTGCAGTGACCAAATTCTGCTGAACAGGTTTGAGACAAATCGTAGATTTTATAGCCAATTTTAATAACTTATCTGTAGTTAAAGGTAGGCCTAATAAAGTGTTGTTGCTAACATATTTTCGTTAATTATAGTATAACACTAAAATTAAAATTATTATCCCCATGTAACAAAATCTAGGTACATGTAATGTAGAAGGAATCTATCTCGAATCATGTCAACTTTTAGACAAAAATAATAGGCATCGAAATTGGTCCATGTTGTAAACTGTCACATACAGACAGACACACACGTCAAACCTATAACACACCTTTTTGGGGGTTAAAAATAAGTCATTGGTCCGGGCTCCTTTGCAGAGTAGACCATCTGCCTTCCTGCCAGGCAGCTCGTAATAGGTGAGCATACCGTCACTAATACCGTATCAACCTACTAAGTGGTAGATTTTCGCAGCGACTCCCCCGGATTGGTATCACCGCTTTACCTGTTCCTGCCACCATAACGTCCAGTGCTTGCCGTTGACGTGTTCCGGTTCGAAGGATAAGGTAACCGGTAAAGTTACTTTTGCTCGAGGCCGAACATCCCGGCCTCAGGTTGGCAACGCACCATTACCACCTTTGGTGTTTCTATTGACTTTCTACTAAATTTCTTACCATCAGGAAAGCAGTCTGCTTGTTTGCCTTCCATTATCATCCATTATCATTATCATTAGAAGGTAAACACATAGAGTTATCTGAGATAGGTTATTGAAAAAGATAAAATTTCCTTATTATCTTAATATTACAGTACACTTTTATTTAAATAAACGAATATTCTGTCCAGGATTTTTTAGGCAATCCATTTTTAACATATTTTCTGATAGGTATACTAAACTTATTATAAAATTGGTTTCATCCTATTATCAGTTAGGTGTAGGTCGACCTAGCTTGGGATCTTAGACCTTATCCTTTTTGGCTACTACTACTTAGTAGGTACATATTTTCTAAATATTTATAAATACAAGTTATATTTCTTTCTCAACTGTGTGCCTTTCTTTAGGTGAATGGGTACAAACTGGTTTACAATATAAATGCGGATTAAAATTAAAAATATTCCGAGTATTTTAAGTTGTTATTTTAAGACGAGCGAGATGGGCGCCAAGCGGTCGCATAATCTAAATTGTTCTGCGAAATGATGTTTTGTTCAGATTTTAATTAAACTCTTGTATGGGTACAAGTTGACTGCAAACTAACATTGAGTTTATTTTAAGCTTTTTAAGATCTAATCGGATATTTTTGTATAGAATGACTTTTACATATAGCTGGCGGCTTTATTTATTTATGCTAATGGAACAAAACATTTTGTGTTTTAAAGACAACTATTATGCAACTACATAATTCAATACGGAACACTCAAGAAAAACTTAAAGAACTGGGGCATATTAAAAATCTCGTAAGATTGGACGACCTGCGGATTATAAACCTCGAGGACATGAGTCCCGATCAGATACTACAATTGTGCAGCAATACGAATACTCTGTCGTTACAAGAAGGTAAGGTTTACAACATTATTATATAAGACTAACTATTGCCTGAGGCTTTGCCCTCGTGGTTATTGGTCCCACAGGAGTTTTTTTCAGGGTAGGTAAAAACTATCCTATATGTTAATCCAAGTTACTCTTTGTATGTGCAAATGTTACAAATGTGTGTGTCAAATTTCATGAAAATCGCTTCAGCAGTTTTTGCGTTAAGGAGTAAAAAACAAACAAACATGCAAATTTTCGCTATCATAATATTAATAGGATAATAGGACGTGATAATCACCTGATAGAAAGCTTTCATTTATAAACATCTGGCCCGTTAGGAATGGTTCATTTAAAATCCGTAAGTATTGGAAAATATTTTATTTATTTATTTACACTTTATTGTACACGCAATAGAGAATTGACAGCGAGAAAATACAATTAAAAATATTGTACAAAAGGCGAGCTTTATCTTTGACAAGACATAGGTATCTTACAGCTAACCTATAGAAAAACAATACAAAATAAAATGCATTAGGCAGACAGTGTACAAGCTTAAGATTAAAGATATAAACAAACTTAATTAAAATTATAAATAAAAATATAATATTAAATTTATTAAATTAATATAAAACTATAAATTATGTATTCCAGGACTTGCCAAATATTTGAAGTTACGATTATTTTGATAGTCATAAAAAGATGCACTTAATTTTTATCTCAATTCCAGATGACTATCAATTAAGCAAGAAACTCTTAAATTTTGATGCTAGCAAATTTAAAGAAATTCCTATGAAACTAGTTACGACCTGCGAACAGACACTTTTCAAGATGAAAGAGTTCATAGATTGGTTTGATAACTTAAAAAATCAAGAGAGGGTAAGATTACCTTTGAAAAAAGTAGCAATTTAGCAAGCATCAATTAGGTATATCGATCCCTGCATGTAAGGGTTTAATGAAATAAAAAATGTTTTAGTTCCAGATATGGGAAGCGCATTATTTTTTTTTTACAGAACAACAACACATAGACAGAAAGCCAACGACATATCTGAGCCCCTTTCAATACTTTCGAAGTACTGCAAAAACGTTTCAATTGTGTAGTCCTAATAGTTTGCAAACAAAGGGGTCGTTTCATGCGGATAGACGGACAAACTAGCTTATGGAATCTATGGGTAAAAGTTCCGATTTACGCCATTCGCCCACGGAACTGTATAATTTTCTCTACTATACAAATACTTAGAATGATGATGAATTATCCCCGTATTGGTCCCCTGAGTTGAATAGACCATCTGCCTCTCTGCCAGGCAGCAAGCAAAAGACGAGTAATTGTTAAAATATAGGTAGTTATAGGTCAATCGCCTCTGTGGTCTAGCGGTCCGGGTGTTGGACTTGACTGCGTGAGGTCCCGGGTTCGAATCCCGGGTCGGCCAACAAGAAATAAAATGTTGGTCGGGATTGGAAATGTGCGCGGTTGGCGATAGGCGTGCCACCCATCACATTGTGGGACTTAGTGTCTTCGGCTAGTCGTGGGTGCCCTGGTTGTGCCTCTGCCTACCTCTTCCGGGATATGGCCGTGAAGATACTTTAGTTATAGGTCGTCCAACAAGAGCACTGGTGGTAAAGTGTGGTACAGCAGTTTGCCTAGGTAGGAATCCACCGACTTACCTATCCTGCCTGCTGCGCCGTAATGCCTGTAATGTTCCGGTCTGGAGGGTAGGGTAGCCGGTAGACTTGCATAATTAACCTAACAGGTTAACAGATCCCTATCAGTGACCTTACAGGTCCAGCCACAGGTCAGCGACGCACCTAATGAAATCTATAGACCACGGCAGTCTCTTACCATCAGGAGACTCGTGCGCTTGTTCGTGGATCTCTCACATTAAAAAAATATGTTGTATACATAAACCTACGGAAATAAATTATCTAAGCAACAGTGAAAACCGCATCGAAATCTTTTGCGTAGTTTTAAAGATCTAAGCATATATAGGGACAGATAGCTGAAAGCGACTAAGTATATGCTATCATTGATGACCACTAACAGGATTGTAATAAAATTAAGATAGGATCACCCCGGAATCGTGACCCATCTTTTTAAAAAAGAACTATAAAAATCGGTTTTTCCTATGTTGGCCGAATAATCACGTCACTAACGTACAAAAAATGAAAAAAAACATAGTCGAATTGAGAAGCTCCTCTATTTTACGTGTCGGGTAAAAATAGAGAGTGCCTATTTGCAAGTATGTGTTTGCATTTAAATGTAGATATTACTTTTTATGTTTCAAGGAGTGTCCTAAAAGTAAATTAACAAAGAAAATCAATGAATTCAAAGCTGAAAACGATATTTTGAATTATACCTTACAGAGTGTAAGCAAAGAATTTCTGACTGATTTGGAGGAAGTAACTGATCTAGTGAGGTAGTAGCACATTTTTTATATAAGTATAATAATACAACTTGGTGATATGTAGGTACGTTTAAACCTACCGTAGTAGAATGAACTCTACATTAAAGACATATTTATAAAATATATACCAAAAAAGAACAAATTCTGAGTATTTATTGGTGAGTGGTAAGGACGGGGCTATTTTGCCAAAGTAAGCTTTGCCAATTACATCAAAAACTTATGCCACATAAGTCATAACACGAAGATGGCGTTCTTATCAACAAGATATTAAAATTTTTTATGGTCGAATTTCGACCAATGGGCGACCACTAGTATATATAAATAGCAATGATAGAAGAAGTACGGAGAATGTGCTATAGAACTATTCAGTGTCAGCCTCCTCCAATATTGTGTATAGTTTACAATAGTTAACTTTGTTATAGCTAAACTTTGTTTATTTGGCACATACCAAACCCAAGCTACGAGGGTTAAATAAAGCTACGAATTTCGTTCAAAATCACGTCCCCTAATTTATGCCTTGGAGGCTTGAAAGTTCGCAGTGTTAGGATTTTTTTGTTCTTTGTATTCTAGTATTAAGTTACACAAATTTCAGCTTTCTAGGACTAGAGAAAAGTAGCATAGGAATTTTGATGATCATAAGTCGATAACGAAATCGGGGGATTTAGATATAACCTAAAGCGTAATAGCGAATTTAGTCGAAACTTTGTACGCTAAATATACATCATATCCTGAAAATTTTGTTTATCTAGTATAACCCAAACCAGGGTTTAAAATAATGGTTCGATAAATGGTAGTAAGTAGTTATGTAGTGCTCTGCCATCGCGCTTCGCTTTTCTCGTCTTGCTATATGTCACGGAATTGGAACTTAGCCCTAAATAAAACTTTTCTAGATTTTGAGAACATCTTCGAAAATGCTTTTATTTTAGTTTGTATAATGAAATAAATAAATGTTCTTGAACAAGTTACACAAATTGAATCTAGCCCCAAACTAAGCAAATTATATGCCTATGTTACGGGTGTTAGTCAACGATTCTAATAAATAAATACTTAAATAGATACCAGAATAAATTTACACCCGACCCGGAAATACAGACATCTAAATGTTCGTCACACAAACGCCTGCCCTCATCGGGAATCGAACCCGAGCCTAGCGGTTGGTCAGTGTAGTTAGGCGTGTACGCTAGCCACCCGACCGACGAAGCGGCTAAGTAAATGATTAACCATCTTGTGAATGCTTGTTGTAATTTCTGTTTGTTTATTTTTAACAGAAATTGTATGAAGCAAGCAGTGGCCGTCACAATAACAAATGAAGACTTGACAAGTGAAATATCAACACTGAATAGTCAAAATACTGACCTCCGAAAACAACTTCGCAATATAGAAAAATTTAGACCTCATCAAAACAAACTTAAACTTGAGGTATTATAGTTACACTAATTAACAAACAAACAAGCGGTAGAGTTTCAATCATTGAAATGTCGCGTGGCCATTATAGCACATATATAGCAAAACGTTACATATACTTACAGTATGTATAAGTAAATAACACTGAAAAAAAAATAACCCAAAAAAACTAGAAGTAATGTAGCCTAGAACCATCTCGATCACATCAGCTTTCAAACCAACATTTCGTTCAAAAGTTATGATTTGCCACAGACAGAGACATACTCAGAAAGGGAGAGAGAGATGGAGCAAATTTATAGACACCCCTTTTTTTCGTGGGTTAAAAATAACTTTTATTTAAAAAAAATGTTTCCTCAAGAGTTATAATAATTTACCAAAACATGCTGAAATGAAAAGGTTTGGGATTCATAAAATACTATGAGCATTTTAACAACACAGTAGATTCAACTCAGTACAACTTAAAACTCGGTGTGCGGCCACGTTCCGATCCGGTGGTAGATTTATTATTGTATAGACGCGTCACAGGTGCCTCTTGTAGGTTTATGTGAAATAAAGCTTTATTATTATTATTCAGTTTCTAGAATTATCAATCATATTTACTCAATTTTATTATTATTGCAGGAGCTGGAGAGAGAACTTAAAGAAGTGAAGTCTAAAAAACTAGCTATGAAAGATAGATTGTCCAGAGCAGAGGGTCAATTCAAAATAAGCGAAGAAAAAGCATCCCGCTTAGAGGCATCGTTAGAGCAAGCTCGAATACAAATACGAGGACTTGAACGTACAGTGCAAGATTTAAATGATGAAGTATGTTTAATTTAATTCGAAGAACATTTGAAACTAACGTTATAAACAGCCCAGTAGGGTTACTCTTGAAGCTCGATTCATGCGATATTTAAAATTGAAATCGAGTACCTATGTCATTTTACGGACGTAGTCTTGAACACAATACTGACGAATTATTAACATTTAGTCAATAAACTATTTTATCGGATTCGTTGAATTTATTTGTAACTAAATGCTAATAATCCACTACTACTATGTTCAAAAGTATTTACATAAAATGACATATACGATTCCAATTTGAAATTCGCATTATACAGACATTCAAGAGTAACCCTACAGGTCCCCTGTGATCTGGTAATCACCGCCACGCAGAGATCACTACAGCCACGAGCAATACAGATGCATTAAATATATCAAACTTTAGGGAACGAGTAGGCATGCTCTTTTGCGGCATCAAGATGGTGGCCATAAAACTTTAAGCTCTGACCCGATGACCGAAGGTGACAAAAGCGCTGTGAATAGAACCAAACAGTTTCTCGAAGTATTTCCCAGAATAAATGCGAGTTTTTTCTGGCTCCCGTTGACTTGTCCCTGAGAAATATTGGTCCGGTTCAAGTATTGGGTTTCGTCAGTAGTGTAGTCTGCTTAGCTAATTTGCTTGTTTGTTGAACATTGGTTTGCAAAAGAAACAGTGTGGGAGCCAACCAACCGTACCGAGCACAAAACGTTAGGAAATTAATTAATAGTATTAACAGGCTTAGAATCTGAGCAAGCTTAGTCAACAGCAGCCTTAATACTCCGCCCTGCCTTTAAATTGGCGATCCAATCGCATAATAATTCTATGAATTTTATAGAAGGGAGCTTCAATAGAAGATCCCTGTATCGGATCCGATCGAAAGCTTTTACTATGTCCTAACAAACAGCCTACGCTTCCACCTTGCTCTCCACTGCTTGCACCCATCTGTGTTTAGTAAACTAGATATCAGAGCCTTCACCGTTTGTTGGTATAGATTACGTTCGGTGAGTTACCTGTCGAAATCTATGACACTTTTAGTCTAAAAATGTGTTTTGTCTTAGTTATCAACAGAGGCGCTGTTCAAAGTTTTCATACAAATAATTTGCAGAGACTTCGTGGTAAGGGCTCTGTACTAGAAATGCCTCAGAAAACTATACTGTCGATCACTTCTCAACTGATGTCATTCTATATGTCCTTAAATGTGGCAGTTATTTATGGATTCCTCCATTTGTAGAACTAGGAAATAATTGCTATAGACCGGTAAGTGAAGCATAAGCGGGTCACCTTTTTTTATATCAGAGCATTTGCCGTAAGTAAAGTTTACGATTGGTGAATTATGTATCGAAATCTAAAGCGGTTATGGTCTGGAAGCTCCTAAATTAATATAAGGAACAGATTAGAAACTAATGTATTTAATTGTTTGTTTGTTTAAAAAAATATGATTACGGAGATAATTTTGGTGAATATATCAATTCCCAAGACCAAGGTTTTGTGTTTCAATTTCAGAACTATCGATTGCAACGAGATTTTGATGAGGAACTTACAAAACTCAAAGAATCTATTTCCAGCAACACGTCTCATTTAGAGGAAATTGGCAGTGCAAGGGAAAAGTTACAAGCAGAGTGAGTTATTCTCATATTAAAAATATTTTCCGCATGTTGGTCCGAGCCTCTGAGTAAAATAGACCATCTGTCCTCCTGCCACGCAGCTCATACGAGGCCGACTAAGGCGAAACGGGTCATACCAGCAAGACCACTGGTGGTAGTTCCGTGCTGCAACTCGTCAGGGTAAGGATCACCGCCTCATCTGTTTCTGCCGCCAGAATGATAGTGTCATCAGGTAGACCATAGAACAGTGACACACCTACACCGTCTACGGTGTCGATAGGCCACAGTCGTCTCTTACTATCTGTAGAGACATGACATTCGTTGTCGTATCACAAAAGTAATTATTCGATCAAGAGCTGCACTCTACCAGTAGTGGGTTTTTTGGTAATAAACTATTCCTGGCTCCATAATGACGATGTCATGTTCCCTTCCGATTCAAATTTGGTCGATGTCTTTTGTCATAAACCACTAGAACGTGAGGTTAAAAAAAACAATCGCTTACATTTACAATAATGTTATGCCAAAGTAAAATAATAATTAAATACATGCAAAATGAAGGTGTTTTTCCATTAACAATCACATTGTAGGTAACTTTTGTTTTTCTCAAAGTTGTTGTATATTTATTTACAGAGGACTAATAATAATTCGTTAATTCCGTAGTTAATAATTCTAGTAATTTATTGTAATGTATAAATATCAATGTATATATATTATAGAAATACATATATACATATATAGTACTAGCTGCCTGTTCCGGCTTCGCTTGGATGGTAATTTTTTTGATCATAAATTGAGATGTAAGCTATCCTAACATTCAATTTGGATCAAACGACACAGGTTGTGCAAATTTGGTTGAAATCGGTTTAGTAGTTGAGGAGTACCTCGTGGACAAACAATGTGACATGTAATTAATATATATTAAGATGTATTAATCTATATATTATAACATATATAAATCAGTTACACTATCCGTAACAGTAACATTCTCACCAGGAAATTTGAGCTTGAGAAACGCCTTGAGGAGCTATCAAGTCATTACAACGAATCGATAATGGTTATAAAACAAGAATTGAATCTCAATGTTACAAAAATCAATGAATGTGAAAAAAAATACCACGAAGTGGTTGAAGAAAAAAACAATTTGCAAATGACTATAGAAGCGCAATGTGCTAAACTAGTTGAAGTTGAATCATGTTACAGTGATAAATGTCAGATTTTACAGGACACAGAATTAAGACTAAGTACGTTCGTGAATTCTCTATGCCCTGCTTTATGTTTTGCGACGTTCAGTTCACTTTTTCCTCAAAATAAGGATTGCATAAAACTACTACCCGTGTTGGTCCGGGCTATTTTGCAGAATAGACGATCTACCTTCCTGCCAGGCAGCTCGTAAAAGGCGAGCATAGGCTTACCATCATCTGACATCTGACTAGGTGGTAAAGTTTCGCAGCGATTCGCCGGGATTGGTACCACCGCCTTATCTATTCCTGCCACCATAACGTCGGCGTTTGCCATCGACGTGTTCCGCTTCGGAAGATACAAACAAGTCGTTTTTGGAGACTATATAAGATAATAGATAGGAAAATGTAGAATAAGCCTATATTTTGCTAAATCCGCGTAGCTTGCGAAACAATATGTCACGCCCTTCGCACAACCCTACCTAAAGTTCTTACCGCCTACTACCGCAACCAGCGGGGCCATTCAATATAATATCACTGGGTAAAGTGTACATCAAATAGCTGTCAAATGACGTGTTTTGTATTCGATATCTCCATTGTGTTGCTGTTGGTCACAGGAGATATCAAATATAAAACACGTTATTTACCCAGTGATCATCACTAGAAAGATACGGATAGATACGGAATCGTAGAAACCAAATTCGGGAAATAAAACAGCTTGTTACATCTTTCGCAAATTTTGTTGGAGAACTCGCCACTGAGAACACCAAATCACACTCGACGTACGTTTCGCTTCGACACCGAGGCACCATCAAGAAAATTGAACGTAACGTACAAACGACGACACATGTCGTCACGTGGTCTGGTAGCGGTGGTGGGCGGTGGGAACGTCATATTCATATTCTGTCATTTGGAAAACTTCTCGCCACAACAGTTACACTGCTTACGCGGAATCAGCATAATAAAGGCTTATCCTACATCTGTTACAATGGATTTTCGCAAAGTAACGCCCAATTCAATAAACTGTTAAAAAAAACCATAAGGAATTTCCTATTTTAAAAATATGCCTGTAAAAATATTAAGAGGAAGTGGTTAGTAGTAATGTTTCTTTAACTAGGAAGGTGACTTAATGATATATTTACAGTACCTTATTCATTTTTATGGCGACTAGATGTTTATTTTTATTGTGTTTAATTTGTAATAATATAATAAAATACAAGATGCAAGTAAACGGCACATGGTCATGGTCCTTGTAGACGCTTCGTAATCAATACGTAACTGCACAGTTTATATTTATATTTAAATGCTTGGATTTCATTTTTAGATACAATTATAAATGAAAAAGATGCAATGAAAAGAAATAAAGACGCTGAATTAGAATATGTAACAGCGAAACTACAAAACTATGAAAAGCTAATAGAGGATCAAAATCATCAAATTGAAATAATAAAGGTTTGTTTCATGATTTTTATATTTAAATATAAGGTCCACTGGACAGGGTTTTGCTATCCTTCATAGTCTAGACTAAGAATATCTTGGGCAGACATTACAAAATAGAAGTGAATCTATAGATACGAAAAGCCTAGACTAAGCCTCGGTCAGTTATTTGTTGAGTAACATTTAACATATGGCAATAAATCATACAGTCAATAACCGAACCACACGCCAAGGAATAAAGTAATATTATCGACATGGCTTAGTTCTTGGACGAGGCAGTAAGTGAAGTTACCAGTTCCTAGCTACATATTGTTTAAAGAGTATATTTTTCAAATCGTAGATATGTCAAAATAAATAAAAAAAATACTATTTCCCAAAAAGGCGAATATGAGGGTATATGAGAGTGTTATAGATATAATATAAAGTATGAAGTTTTGCAAAGTAAAGCCGTCTTCTATCAACTATTCTCCAAATATTTTTCTTCTTCTGAGAACGCTCGTGAAGTGTAAGGGCTTCTAGATCCATATAACATAATAAATTTGATGATAAAAGTTTGTTATTTTAGGAAAAATTAAATGAATCTCAAAAGGATGAAGAACAACTGAAAGTTCAAATCAAAAGTAAAATAAAACACATAGAAGATCTTGAAAATAATCAAATAAATTTGGAGAAACAAATTCAGGAGAGGTTAGCTGTTAAGATTTTTTTTAAATTTAAACTTTTTGATTTAAATTTAATAAATTGTTAATGTTACAGTGTAGCAAAGGCACAATCATACGAAGAACAATTATCAGCTATAAAACATCAAATAGAGAATTTACAAGAACATTTCGGAGAATTTGAAAGCTTTGACGAACTTCACAACGTGGTATATAATACTTAATAACAATATATATTATAGGCTTCATACGTGTTTAATAGCTTATAAAAAAACTTTCAGCTGAGTGCTACTTTTCCTACTTTTCTTCGTGAAATTAAGCCGATTGTTACGACACAACCCATTTGAGCAAAATATGTTTGGGACCTAACTATTTATAGAAATAACTTTTCCATTTCAAGTATGAAAATTATTATCGCTTCTGCGGTATAACGGTCCAGGTGTTGAACTTGACTTCATGAGATCCCGGGTTCGACTCCTGGGTCGGGCAACAAAAAGAAAACTTAGTTTTTCCAATTTTCTAATAAAAAAAATGTTGCCGGGATTGGATATGTGCCCAGTTGGCGATAGGCTTGCCACCTATCACATTGTGAGACTTAATGTCTACGGCTAGTCGTGTGTGCCTTGGTTGTACCTCTTCGGGGATATGGACGTGAAGATACTTTTTTAAGTACAAAAAAATATCAAAGAAAGAATATAAGTTTAAAGACAGCAAACCATTTAAATGTATAAGCTATTTCTATAATTAAAAGTAAGTTTCTTTACTGTTGTACTCTCGAAGATATAGGGAGAACCACGGCACCCACGATGAAAACTTACGACAGCACTCAGAGACGCCAATCAGCATTTAATCTACCATTAACTCCCAATGTTGTATGGAAAATGTCGACTTAATGACTGATTAAAAGATAATTGATGTCTCTGAGTGTGTCCTTTAGTCCTTAAAGTACTTAGTCCCACAATGTAATAAGTTACAACCCATCACATTACTTCTATATTTACTATTTTAAAGAGTGTGTAAAAAGAAATACAATTTATTGACGTTGAACTGACGTAAGGTATGAACATGTATAAGAAACATGTAAGAACAGCGTCTAATTTTCTTTAAAAGATAACTTGGTGTGTGTCCGTCTGTACGACAACGTTAAGTAATCATGGACATCCTAATTCACATTTGTTCTATGTTCGCAGATTAATGATAAAAACTATAAACTAGTGGAGATAGCCCAGAAAAACGAAGATCTTAATAAGTTGTTAGAAACGAAACTATCTGAAATGGAAACTTATAAACAAACAATAGTTGAACAAGAAAGCTTGATAACACAAAGAAATGATATTATTCATTTGCTATCGGAAAAGGACAAGGAACAGACTAATATAATAAAACTATTAAGAAATAATCTAGACATTCAGGCACAAGCTGATGATGAGGTAAATAAATAAAATAAATATCACTGGACAACTCACACAAATTGAACCTAACCCCAAAGTAAGCAAATTATATGCTTGTGTTATGGGTGTTAGACAACGATTCTAATACATAGAAATACTTAAATAGATACGAGAATTTATTTAGGTAAGCTTGTACTCATTAGATATGTCTACACTAGTTCACTTTCCTGTTCATCTTATTGAAGCTATACTTCTTTTGGCGTGTTAGGAAAAAATGATGAGGGTAAATTTTTACGCGTAAATTAATTCTAACGCGTGCCTAAGCAACTACTCGTATAACGCATAGAAGTCGAAACTAAAAGAACAACAGGACACGCTAATTGCGCACGCTGATCTGTTACCAGCGAGTGCAATATTTGCAATATTTCTCGCGATTTAGTAAATAATATGGCTGAAAATAGATTTATAGAATTTAAGGGCGATTACCAAAGAGGATCACAAGTACATAAATGAGTAAGAGTAATTGCTAATTTATTTAGCAGTTATCTATATAGCGCTCAGTCATGCACAAAATTGTGTTATCATTTTTAGATCCATTATTTCCAAAAGCTTAAAAAATGGATATTTTCATAACTACACGTACACCTAAAGCTGAAATATTTTTGTTTCATATTTCTAATAATTTTGGTTTACTAGTATTAGTTAAGCTTTTAAGCTTATAAACATTGATTTGATTTTCATAACTAAAGAATATCATGATGCCTCCACATTTGGCTGAAACATTTTATTTCATGTTTCACAGGTGAGTCGACAGTTGAACGAAAAAGATATAGAAGTAAAATCTCTTCTAACGAATTTAGAAAAAAGAAAACAACAAATATGTCAACTAGAGAAGATAATTTTAGCATTAGATGAGCACAAATGTAAAGCTAGTATTCAAAGAAATAAAGACCAAGAGAGGATTAAAGTTCTGGAAAATAAAATAACTGAATATGAACAAAGAATGCGGACTATGAAAAATGACACATATGATCATCTTGATAAATTAAAATTAATTGATATTCTTGAAGCAGAAGTAGAAGCTACAGCCAATCCACCACATTTAGATAAAAGTTTGAACAAAAAATTGATGAGAGACATCAACAGAGATTATTATCAAGACTTAGAACAAAAGAAAATTAAAAAGAATAGTTTGCCTACTAAGATTGTTCTTGGCAATTTTGTCGAAAAAACATACATATCCAATAACAAAAAAGAAAACGATTTTCCTAATCGTAAAACAGCTTTAATGAACATAAACGCTAGTACAAGGATTCCATCCCAAAGTGATATTTACAGATCTGAAGAAATGTTAACTAGAAACCACGATTTAACATTACTACAAAATATTGAGCCTGAAAAACCATTAAACGATATACGTTTTAGAAATATTACGTATTTAGGTAATAAGGCGTATTATGATAAAAAATGTAAAATGTTTGAAATTGCTAGTCATAGACTAGCGTAAATTCTTACAAGTCTAGATATGTGTAATGTTTTTAAATGGTAAATTAAAACAAGTCATGTTTACAATCATTTTATTGAAATAAATTATACATTACTACAACAACATTGTAGTCTTTTATCTTCCCAAAATTATTCTAATCAAAATATAGGTTCGAATCTGAAAACAAACATTATTGTTTTTATGTTTCGTATATATCACTTTTTCAGTCTGCCTTTACATACTTTAAAAACTAATTTGGAGCTCTTAATACATTTGACATGCTTTTGGTATCTCCCAGTATTAATTTGGGTTTCTTATTTTCGTACTCGCCAAGTAAATACAGTTCGAAGGATTGTGTGATATTCTAGACCGTTAGCTTTCACAAGAAACAATAGTATAACGATTTGGCATTGAATTGAAGCAAAAAAATGAATCCATTGAAAACTAACTTGGAGTTGTAAAAATTTTCGGTTGCGATGTGGCGGTGTGTCTCGATTTGAGTATTTCCCTTTCCAAGACAGCCCTCCGCCTCTCGAGCTGCGTCCGCACGCGCTCCTCGCGCTCGAGCTGCAGACTCTGGGCCAGCACGGCGCTCTCGAGCCGCAGCACGCGCGCCCGCTCCGCCCGCAGCGCAGACCACGTCTCGTCCGCTCTCCCGCACACCGAGCTCAACGACCGACTCACCTACACACATTGCGTATAGGACCAAGTACTGTACCTTCGGACACATATACTTTAACGACACTATTTGGTTCTCGTTAATTAAAAGGTTAAGTAAAAGTGATTTTGACGTTTAACAATTATCTACTTAACAGATGTAAAATAAGTCTTTATTGTGCTAATTCTGTTTAACTGTTGTGGCAAATAGTTCTCCAAATGACACAGAATGTGACAGGCCTAACTAACGTTCCCACCGCCCACCTCTGCGACCAGAACAGGAATAAAGGAAGAGCTCGGGAAACAAAATTGTTACGTTCTTCGTATGTACCCTACCTACCGTACAAACGACGACACACGAGTCGACTTTTTGTCGTGTTCTGGTAGCGGAGGGGGGCGATGGGAACGTTAGTTAGATTTGTCATTGGGAGGACTATTTGGCACAACAGTTACACTACTTACGCGGACGCCAAGTAACGCCTGATTGAATAAAAAACTTATCCACTTAATTAACTTTATAGCTCTTGATTCGTCGTAGTATCAGTAAATAACAAGTATCCGAATTTACACTACTTGCTCTATATAATATTTACTAACTGTTCCCATCGGTTTCACTTTCGCTTAATCACATCTACTTCTAATGCTAGCACAGTATTAATTCAACTAAGTCTTTACTTTTAATGTTAAACGATTACTCGGGCAATAAAGAACTGATTTTGATAGATCTTTTTGGAAAAGTAAGCCATGATTCTAATAAATCTTGATCCGACTAGTGGTTTTTGAGTTATATTTAATACTGCTTACAAAATGTATGTACCGACGTTGATGACATTATCGACGATCGCGATGTGACATTAGGATGTTGATAAAAAAATATACTTGACTAATAGAAGAGACTAACGCTTCTGTATATAGCGTAAGTTAGAACATTTGCTTGGAGTACATTTTATAACAAACTTATTTCACTAGATCTATTGATTAGATTCCGTATGTTGTAAAATAGCGAATAAGCAGGCTTTCCTAGTTGTAGATGTAACCGTAGTTAGACCGGGATCTACCGGCTAAGTTATTTCCTTCCACGGAATGCGATCCATCAATGCGAACCATCGAGCATTACTAAAGAAGCATTACCTCGAGATTAGAAGCGCCGACGTCGGGCGGGTCGGAGCGGGCGTCGAGATGCGCGGCGAGGGCGCGGCGGGCGCGCGTCGTGCGGGCGAAGAGGGCGGCGGCGCGCTCGTGCCGCTCCAGCAGGAGCGCGCGGGAGGCCGCCGCCGACGCCAGCGCCGCCCGCGCCCGCGACAGACTCTCCACCTCCAGCTGCAGCTGCACCACCTGACACACATACTTTGCGCAACTCAACACTACCTCAACGGATTCAACTAACTATAAAAATAATTACCTCGGTTTGTAAATCTTGAAATGGTGTCTCTTTAGAATAGCAATCGTAATTCCTTAACCGTTTCACTTCTAATCGCATCGATGCTAATTGGTTTTCATACTCTGTCATACTTTGTTCCCTGAAAAAGTGTTAAACGCTTAGGCTGTTGTATTGTACATGACATACTAGGAGTTTACCCGTGAATTTGTCAGCGCTAAATACACATTGCACACAATCATTCAGCCCAACACAGTAGTTCTTTGGAAATTTATTGTTGTTAAAAATTGTCCATGTTTTAACTCAGATCTTTCAGTATTTGCATATCAAATTTCATTAAAATCGGTAACGCGATGTAATCCTGAAAACGTCACAGACAGACTTTCGCATTTTATTAGTATCGATTACTATGACGTGAACACTTAACTAAAACCGATTCAATTCAATTGAAGATTAAATTAATTCAATTATAATAATAATCAATTCAATTATTCAATTATAAAAATAATAATAATTTTAGTAATACATTACTGTGATTTAATACTGCTATACTTTAATACTATAGTGTTATAGGCGATCGACTAGTAGTGCCTAAAAATATATAAAAAAACAATTTTAAACAAAATGTTAAATTTACATTAATTTTTCATTTTCTTTTTGTTCTTCGATAATGTGTTGCAACTTCATTATTTTTTTTTCTCTAGATAGTAGCTCTGTGGCCATCTTATCGTCTTTATCAGCTCCTTCTTCTTGCTGCAATAATGAGCTTGTATACTATGAGAATGTAAAACTAAATATACCGAACCTATTTTGTAGAGACCTGTTAGAATTTTTATAATATTAAAATATATCTTAATATTATAAAAATTGAGATCTGTCTATGCTGTAATTAAGACGATGTTATGCCAAATATTTTAACCTTAATCGGAATAAGTACAGACTTATTATTTGGTATCATTAAATTTGGTAATAGAATAAGTGGTGAATCGGGCATATCCGAAATCAGAAAACAGGTTTGAGTCCAGATGTCTCCAGTCCAATATTATTTTATTCAAATAACTAGTTTATGTTTTTTAATTATTGTCGCTAACATCGAAAAATATTATTCATATTTAATCATTACCTAAGTATGTGATTCGTATCTAAATATAATTATACAGTTTTCTGTTTCCCCCTTTTTCCTTTAAATTACTTACTTACAACCCTGATCATCGATCATCATAACAAAAACAATTACTTACCGCAATCCTTGACAAAGAATTAAGGAAACTTTCTTTATCAGCACGGCTCTGGCGTAGCTCTTCTTCCGCTCGTGCCAAAGCCACCTTGGTTACTTGAAGTTCTTTCCAGATCTCAGTTTCTCTATCTGATGGCTCGGTTTCTGAAAAAAATTAAAAAGTTATTATATTTCAATTTTTACTTCTAACAACGCTATAAAATTTTATTCAAATACAGCACGAGATTTATTTTTCGGGTGTAATTAAAAGGAAGTATGTGTGTATAAATAAAATTCCTTTTACTATCTTTCAAACACAAAACATAAATACTTGGTCCCAGACTATAATTTTGCAGGTCCCGGGTTCGATCCCCAATAAATAGTATTTCAAATTTCTATTAAAATAACGAGATTGGATACGTGCCCGGTTGGCGATAGCCTTACCACCTATCACATTGTGGGACTTAGTGTCTTCGGTTAGTGTCTTTGGCTAGTCATGGGTATCCTGGTTGTGCCTCTGCCTTCCTCTACGGAGATGTGGGCGTGAAGAAAGTTAAGGCAATACACGATAAACAGAATTCACATGTCAATACAATTCATTAATTTTGTTGCTCTATCACTGGGTTCAATGAACTTGCATTTATTCCTATCTTACAAACCAAACAATGGTGTTTGATTTGTAAGATAGGAACATTTCATTGTATTTTTTATGATAGTCCATAGAGTTCAATGAACTTCGTTGTTTTAAACGTTACTTCCGCTTTAAAGTCCTGTAAATTTCTAAATTTCCAACAAATAAAATACAGGGTTACATTTAAAAAACCAACCCAAATTTAAGAGAAGGAATCAATCAACACTTTCGATCTACGCATTATTTTTTTATTTTTTAATTGAGATTATAATTTTCATCTGACGAAAATATATGCATAGTTATAACTGCAAACCGCAATCACATTTGCAGGCTGGTGACGTCGTGACTCGTATTAGGTACGACATGCAAAAAGTGAACCATTTTTGCCGACTATTTTAAATGAATGTTTATAAAATTAAACATTACGATTTGGAAATTATATTTCAAATATAGTGCATTTCATTTATTTTTGCCTTAACTCCCATATATCAAAATTTTAAAAGAAGCCCTATACGTTGTCCAAAGAAAGTTAACATTTATTCTTGATTGCTTATTGCAAACAACAGGTTCCTGCAATTTCTCTAATTTTGTCAAAAATTTACTCGTGGATCAAGAGGATGAGTTTATAACATTGTAGCCTCTTGTCAATACTCCGAAGTGTGTAAGGATTAGAATATACTAAAATTATGTGAGGATGTATTTAGAATATTTTAATCACTGTGAATTATTATAATCATATTTTAGTGACATGTGAATACTAGGAACTACCTATACGAAGATTAAAATATTAAAATCACTTGCAAATACTCGAGGTATGAGGAGATATAATTAGAAAGTTTTAATCACTTGCGAGTTCTCGGAAGTATATGAGGATGTAATAAGAATATTAAAGTCACTTGTGAATACCTACTTGGAATTGTACGAGATCATGTTAATAACATAATACATAGTCACTTGCGAATACTCGATGTTTGTGAGGAATATTGAAGTCATACATATTTAGAATTTTAATTTAAGGTATACAAGTAACTCCTCGGTGTATCAAGGTAGACAGTTTAAGTATTGTCATACTTTTTGTTACCACGTTGTTCATTCTTACCCTTTGACGGTAGATATTCAAGGCAATGTCTTCGTTCCATGTCGACCAGTCGAACAGACCGTTCCCGTAAAGCATGAAGTTGTTCTTCTAAATCTTTGTTACGTTGTTCCATTTCACGGTACCGATCTTCTGCAGCTTTTATATTTTTTTCCTAACAAAAACTTAACATAAAACTTTACACAAATAAAAAATACAGTTTATAGTAATATGCGAAAACAAAAAAAAACTAGTGTCTATTTATAAAAAAATACATAATATCTTCACGCCAAATCTCTTTTGTCTATACATTGAAGATATTCCAGAAACACTGACTAACGTCCAATATTAATATCCTATCTACGATTAGAGATCGTGCTATTTTAGATGAGTTGCCAGGAAACCGCTGTGATTTTTCGATAATTCACAAAAATATCTTAGGAACAAATCTCTAGAAGGCCTATCTCTATCTGTGGATAGGTATTAATATTGGCCGTAGGTAGAGTTTCGCAACGACTCGCCCGGATTGGTACCATCACCTTATCTTTTCCTGCCCCCATAACGTCAGCACTTGCCGTTGACAAGTTCAAATTCGGTGGATAAGGTAGCCGGTACACTTGCTTTTGCTAGAGGCCTAACATTTTGGCCTAAGGTTGGCACCAGTGCCTCTAGGCGGCGTGAATTTTTTACCATTAGGAAATCCGTCTGCTTATTTGGCTTCCAATATCAAAATAATTATTGGAACGCTTTTTAACACCAAATAGTTTTTTAACGTTGTAAAACAGTTATTTGATGCACAAGAAAGTAATTAGTAGTGTTTGTTTAAGTCAATTTTAAACAACAAATTTTGTTTTATTGTATTTAGATCTTCGTTACTGCTACTCAAAAGCAAGTTCTGTTTTTTGACAGGCGATATTCAATGACTGAATGAAGAATATTAACTAATAATAATAACTGATAATATAAGCGTTTGCTATTAAAACAAGTAATATTAGTTTAGTTAGCGTTCCCGTAGGTGGGAAGTGTAAGGCAGGTTTCACAGCTGTGTGGAAGACTCGTACGGTCATTCATAGCGTTCAAAGAGACTTGGATTGCGTATTAATTATGTAAGTTTTAGATTTACTCCTAAGGTACATTTTTGTCATAATTAAACCAAAGTTGAGGAAACAGAAAAATAAAAGTTTTCCAAGAATAATATTTAAATCAATATTAAGCCTAATTTTAAAATATTAGAAACAGTAAATTCGCACTAGAATCAAAAGCTAGCGCTCATTAAGTAGGAGCTGATTTTACAGATTAAGAATGTTGGAGTAACTGACATCTTATTGGCAAGATTCAGTATGAACGTGGCCTATACGTAATACGTGTCACCGTACGGCTGTGTAACCAGCCTGAAGTGGAGAGGTTAAGGCACCTGCTCTGCTACCTTCGCCACGAGCGACTCGGTGCGGGCCCGCGTCTCCGCCGCGCGGGCTTCCGCTGCGTGTTCCGCCTCCGCCGCTTGGTCGCGCAACTCCTTAACCCTACAACCACCATACTCATTTTGTTAGAGCTGCCTGCTATACTACCGCGGCCCCGAAATAATCACAACGGGTATATATCACAGCGTCATCGCCGGTCTGGGTTACAAGAAAACAGAGCGGCGAGCCTAAGAACCCGTTCTCCCCTAAAATCAGAACGTATGACGTCTAGATCGAGGACTTCCGGGACACAATTCTTGGTGATGACTGTAGGTTAGTAAGGTTGAGGAAACTGTTTACCCTTAAATTAGGTGACTTGGTAGACGTTGTTGACGACGAGGTCAGCCACGTATTCGTCGTTTAAAAAAACAGTAGTGATGATAATGATTCCATATTAGAATGTATGTTTGATCCTCTTTAATGCTTGATTATTTTATCTATATCTGTACCCCTTATTTATGCAAAACAAAGTCGCAAGTAATGTTAATTACAACATTCTAACACAAGAACGTCTATATTGATAAGGATATTTGGATTCGTCTCCATTAAATCTTAATAGTAGAATAACTATTAAAATAAAAAAAAATTGTATAACCTTCGCGATTAGCAGTACTGTAGGTATTTGAAAAAAAAAGGAATGATGATTACTTACTATTGGAAGATACGCTTGATTATTTTTTCAACATCTTCCTATACGTACAAAACAAAGTCGTAAATCATGTATATCACACCACATACAGCTCAAGAACTGCTATATCTATTTAAGTGATCTCAGAAATGTAAACCATATTTGAATAGTACAAAACGAACCACACAAACCTCGCTGGGACAGCTCAGTTAAGATTTAAATCAAATAACGAGTTCAGTACCATGGATCGAGACTGCGGCCTACTATGAGAAGGTAACTACTTATTGCTTTTTTCTGCATTTATTTCGTATGCTTTTTAGTATCAGTCAACTGGCACCTAGCAATATTTTCTCATAATTACACTGAATACAACTTTAACTGCGTGTCTAGGTATCTACCTACCTCACACAAGTTTTAGCAGCGCATGGGACCACTGTTTTGTACAACAGTTTTTTTTTTATCTACTTATTTATATTTATATATTTATATATACTAGCTGCCTGTTCCGGCTTCGCTCGGATAGTTTTTTTTTTAATTGAGATGTAAGCTATCCTATCTTTCAAGTTGGATCAAACTGCACACGGTGTGCAAATTTGATTCAAATCGGTTAAGTAGTTTAGGGGTCCATCGCGGACAAACAACGTGACACGTAATTTTTATATATATATAACAACTAAGGTCGAAACTCAATTCAGCTCCCAGTACTAACTACTAAGTACCTACCTCATATATATATATTTGGAAAATAGATAATAAGATATATCGGATTTTGTAAAAATTTAGAAAAAAGACATCTCTTACATTTAACATCTGTAAAAATACTTATTTCAAGAAACTTCTGTGACGCTATGTGTCATTCTTAGGTCCTATCTAGATAAAATATATATTTCTATATTTTAAGACAAATCAGATTCATCTATGTACCTACTCATGCTGTGGTGAACTAGTTTTAGGGTCTATAGCCCTAAAGATTCATGTCGATACCTGCTGAGAACGAACAAACAAACATAAGTTGGTATGTAAAAGCTTGTTCGAGTATAAATTGAAAAAGGCAAGGTAAATTTTTTGTCGCCAAAACTCAATGAGATGTTTCATGTATTCAGACATACATTTTGACAATTCAAAACTAACCTAAGCTCCAAAGCGTCCCGTTGTCTAGATAACGCTTCAATTGTCATTTCACCGGTTTTCGACACTTCCAGGAGTTTCTTCGATCGTGCGTCATAATTGGATTCACGGTGACGATACTGACAGTTACAAATTATGAAAATAATCATCAAGTAAAGGTTAGTAGTCAAATTAAAAGGCACTATTTAAGTGACGAGAGCAACAAATGTTTAGGTTAGGACCTAATAATTTGTTTATTGCATATTAAACACACTAGCGATTTTTTTTTAATTTTCTGTGGGTAAAATTCTGCACTATATTTCCGAATGTATAAAGTCCAGTGTAAAGTACATTTCTTACCATTCGTCTAGACATTCGTCTACTCAAATGTTTTTCCTTGTACCTAATACTTGACCATTTTAGTATAGTTTCTTTATAGGGTCGAGAAAGACTGGCGACACTTTGTAAGTTAAACACTCAGTTGCAAAAACATAAGATTTTATCAAATGGCCAAGTCCGTAGTAAAATATGTAGCTCCTAAGATGAAACTTTGGGCTAAGGTTAAGCGGTACTTCATGCCTGAATAATTATTTTAACATTAAGCCTAGTCAGTACCAGAACCGTACTTCAAATATTGATATCATATCCGGGCAGGTTTCGCTAATTAGAAACTTACTGCAATGAAACTTGTAAAATGATTGCAATAATATCATGATCCATTACTGTACATGGCATTACACCATGACCACAACACCTGTATAACGGGCCATCTGCACGCACTTAAAAATCTCATTTCATGTTACCATCTCACCAGCTGTTCCAGGTCTCTGTGCTTCCGTTTTGCTGCATCAATCTCACAGCGAGCGTCCTTCAATTGTCTCTCTAAGGTCCCTATTCGAGCTCGTGCCACCCGCAACATACCTTCTGCCGATGTGACTATCTCTTTCAGTGATTCTTTCGCTTGTCGCTCTTTGGCCAAATCGTCTAACATTTTCTACAATAAAAACAATTTTGTACTACTGATTCTTATGTCAATCGATTATAAGTAACAGGTATCGTCAAAATTTGACCAACTGCCTATCTAATAAGAAGCTTATAAAATTCAAAAGCTTTTTACATTACAAACACCACGACACCTAGATAACCTTAAATAATAGTTCTGTGAATACTCACTTGTATTTGCATCCACCGTTTTTAGCTGATCAGTGCTTACCACAATCTTATGCTATTTTTATAATTAGATCGTTGACAATCTTACCTACGCATGAGGCATCATAGCATGAGTATCATCATCATCATGAGCATGGAATAATAACCCCATTATCTTTGTCAGTACCATAAGCGAAGGTATTTTTTACTATCAGAGGAGCTACAAGACTGTTACTTAAAAAAATACTAATAAAGCTCAACATCTCGACTTCAGGTCAATAACGATCAGTAGGGTTACTCTTGAACAATCGATGCAATATTAGAAATTGGAATCGAATATGTTAATTTAGGTACTCTTGAACACTATACTCGCGAATTATTGACATTTAGTTAGTAGTAAACAATAAATCATTTTTTCGGATTAGACGAATTTATTTGTAACTATATGTTAATAATCCGTTGGTACTGTGCTCAAATGTACCTAAAATGACATAAACGATTCCAATCTAAAATTCGCATGATATCGAGATTCAAGAGTAACCCTACAAATCCTATTTGCAGTGTATAAAAGGTGACGTGGCGGTCATACCTAGGTAAGGTATCGCTTGCGACTCAAAAGATGTTAGGGGACAAAGCGAAGAAAAAAAATTTTTAAGTAAAATATTGTAATATAGGCGAAGCAACAACTGCTAATAATTAAATTTGAACCTGATAATTTGGTGCAACTTCTCCACGCTGACCTCCTTCTAGATAATTCTCATTGTCTTTTTTCATCAATTCCTCCATTTTATGTTGTAGCAAGGCATTTTCCTTTTGTAAACGTTCCGCCTTCTTTGTTAGAGCGTCCCGATCTTTCCACGGAATTCTTCACAATAAAATAAAACGAAATAAAAATACTTAGATGTAAGGAGTGACTTCATACTAGTTTTAGGTAGGTATGTTCGTTATAACTTAAATACTTAGTAGCAATTACTACTTAAACATAATTTAAAGAATAATGTAATTAAATCCTTATTTTAAAAAATGTACTTTATCTACTGTAGAGTAGATACAGATTTATATTAAGTAGTTTGCGAATTATAGAATATATCTGGCAAACAAATAAATTAAAAGAACAAACATCTCAGCCAATAGAAGCGGGAGCGTAAATTATGATCATTTGCTATTGGTTTTTGAGTACGCGCAATTTTCAGACATTTTATGCATCGCACCATTTCGACAACCGCTGTTCCAAATTTGTACGTAAACATACCTGAGCATTTTTAGCGAGTCAGCATGAGTATAGACTGCTGGTTGTATTTTTACGTGACAACGTCTTAAATTAGGTTGTGGTTCGGAGTCACTCTTGAAAAAGTGTAACTCCCGCTCACGTCTGTTACGATGAGTCACCGAACGAGAGAGAGGCCCGACGGACCGGTACAATGTTTTAGTAAACAAAATATATTTATATAGTTAAAATTTGTGCATTTCTTATTTTAATTCAAATCCTTGTTTCTATAGTGCAATTTAATAATATTCATATCAATAAATATTTTACCGAGAAAAAGACGTTGTCACGTAAAATCTTCGCCCGTAAAACCGACTTTACAGGCAACCATTTTTTATTTTAATGTAATGCAGTAAACCTATATTTCACAGTACAATCGTTAAGTTTTAATCATAGAACACAGAAAAAAAATATTCTTGCATGCCCATTCGCAGAGACAATAGAAAAAGAAATGTCGCTTTTTAATGTAAATTATTTACTAATTCATTTACTTACTTTACTAGGTCGATGGTGTATGTTATCTTTGCTTTTAAATTTTCCGCCATCCCTGCTACCATTCTGTGAAGTTGCTCAGTTTCGTTATCGAATTCCAAATTGCTTTTTTTCCATTCCAAATTCTATAAAAATATTAGTTAGGAATTATATAGGTAATATATACGCAATCTCACCTTCAGCAAATTTATTATTATTTCTTTTTTCAAGATACAATAATAATCTCGATTCTTTGGCAATGGCAAGCAAAGAGGACTGTAGAAAAATTGGGGTGTTTAAGGGGGTAAGTTTATAATTCTACCAAATTATAGCGGAGGTCATATTGTTATACGGCCAATATCAATAACTTATCTACAGATAAAGATAGACCTTCTATAGTTTTGTTGATATTTTGTTAATTATTGAAAAATAACAGCGTATCTGAGATAGGTTATTAATATTGGCCGTAATTCAGTCATTTATATTTAGATATAAAACAGTCGCGTTCGTTAAAACACTTTGATATTTAAACTCGAGAACAGTAGGACTGATTTTAAATTGATTTTCGCAGGTTTTTCCGATTCGTCTTAGCCTTCAATAGCAGACTACCTCAATATTTAAAAACGTTTGAGAAATTAAGATAAAAATGGAGGCATCAAGGGGAGCGGGCGGTATGGAACTCGTCGGAATAACCAGTTTTACATATTTTTGCAGTATTGAAAAGCAAATAAGCATACTGATTTCCTGAATGTAAAAAAAAACACAGTCTATAGACACCAACATCGTTCCTGGTCCGTTGCTAATCAGTAGTTTTAAAGTTATACTTCTTGCTATAACTTCACCTGTTGTTGTCAAACAGAACACGACAGTGATATGGACTAACGTGTTATGGCAGTAGGTAGCAGTAGGTAATAACCTAATCTACCTAGTTATGTTGACTGGTTTATAAAAATTTTTGGATGTCGAGTGCCGCCAAACTAATTGTTAGTAGAGAAATTAACTTTTGCTTCTTTGTTCCAGCTACCAAGCTAACGATAAATAACTCACTTATTAGTCCAAATCTAAAGTATAAAAAACATGTAACATTGCTCTGTTTTGCAGTTGTCAGGCAGCAAGTTTAAGATACAATCACAGAAGCTGGAAATAACACAGCTTAACTATTAAGCAAGCCCCAAGCTCCTGTATACCAGTTTTCCTATTTTAAAAAAAATATGAACGTAGACTAACGTTATGGTAAAGGGTGCGATCGTTGCGATGCTTGCAGCGAAGGAGGTTCAATATGTCTATCCGCCGCGCCATCAGCTCAGCTCCCATTCCGAGCACCTCCTCTGGTATTGGATTCAGCTGGGCCTGGATTTGTTGAAGCACTTGCGGCCCTGTTTGGATAACTAGATAGTGATATTTTCGTCATACTTACTTTATATTTATATATCTAAAGTATTATATTTGTTTGGGCTTTAAATTTATTTTATGTATCTACCAAGTTTAGCTGGTTGTATCTGTACCTATCACTTTGTGGATATGGGCGTAAATATATTTTTTTACAAAGATTAGCACGACTTCGTCCCCGCGCGCTTCGTTTCGCGGTATATCCACATTCCAGACAGAAAGTGATACGAATCTTGTCAAGTAGGTAGTGGAGAAACTCGACCAGTTACTAATGCCCGGTTTCTATATTCAAGCAACTCGTTTTGCTCACGGACGGTAATTTTTTGTATACGTATCGTAACCATGTCACGTATGTAGATAAGATATCTAACTACGTTCGCTCATCGCATGTAGTTAGCTCCATATATTTGCACGGGCTATAAGTAACACCTCGTCACCTTTACGACTGTTTATACTTACGGATTGCGGTTCGTTAATTAAAGAAACCAGGCGTTAATCGATTTTGACAAAATTTTAATAGCTGTTAAAGCCCGATTGAAGCCGGATTGGAACAGGCATCACAAGATAAGTTCTTAAATCACTAACTTCGCCCATTGGTCGAAATTCAACCATAATAAATTTTAATACGAGTATCTTGATAAGACCGCCATCTTAATTTCTTAAGACCAACTACTTTGTTTCCAAACTTTTTAGTACGCCATCTGTGAGCTTTTATCGTTATCATCAATATATTTGTTTGTGTGTGTCAAATGCATGGTAGTGTGGGTAACGCTTTATTTATTGATTTGATGTACTTTATAAGCATTACTATTGAAAAATATTAGTGTTCTGCACTTCTCCTACACATAAACTATAAGTGTGCCAAATTTTATTCTCCTGCGTCCACGCAATTTTCGTAAAAAGGGGTCCAAAGTTTTGGCATCACGTATTAATATATAGATAGCGTAGTACGTTAAAAACCGACTTCTAAACTAAAAATTAAAAAATAATAGATATTTAATATTAATTATATACTACCTATTGTTTATATGTGCCATTTACCAATAGGTTTGAAGTCGATGCCAAGTCTTAAACTAATAATTATATTATAAGTAAGTATTAAATTGGCTTGGCACCGACTTCAAACCTATTAGTAAATGGCACATGTAAATAATAAGTAGTATATAAATAATACTAAATCTTCATTGTTTTTAACTTTTTAGTTTTGAAGTCGGTTTTTTAACGTCGTTATTTGTGTTTATACTTTTTTAGTATGTTGCTGATAAGATTTAATTTAATAAAAATAGACATCGAGATCGGTGACAATAGATAAAAAATGCTCATAAAATAAAAACTAATGAAAATTAAACTACCTGAATCAAATATTTTGTGACCAATTTAAAACTATTCCGCAACAAACAAAAAAAGAATTACGTAAATCGGTTCAGAAATCTTGGCAAAATCGGTGTACATATATATACAAAAAATAACTTTTAAAAAATTACCGGCCGAATTGAGAACTTTCTCGTTTTTGTAACTCGGTTGAAAATATGTTTACTTATTATGCCTACTTATTTAATTTTTCGTTATAATACATTCAATTTGAGATATGGCGATAAGTTTTACGATAGTATGTACAACCCAGACAAATATGTTATAAAATGTACCGAAAATTCCGCTTATCTCGAAGTTCACTGGTATATCGAGGTCGTCTCTCACGAGGTACAGAAGGTCGTGTGCGGGCCAGCCTTTCACTGAAAGAATCCGAACATCCCCCAACCCGTCGAAATCAACCGTCCCAGTCCTTTCTTCTAACTCCCGGAGGGATGCCAAGTGTTCCAAAAAAGAATTCTGTATTTAAAGTTTATATTGTTAGGGCAGAAATTGTTGCAAGTATCAACTGCATAATTTCAACCGAGGTCTGTAACTACAGGTAAGCCTTATATAATTAAGCCGTAATAGCATCAACGCCAATTTCTCGTTAGTTTTCGGCAGTGTGGGTCGCGTGCAAGATCAGCTTTTAGAACGACAAAAATGTGGTACGTTCTACCAGCCTACATGGAACTTTTAACATAGTAAGTGTAATTAGAGACAGAGATAGCTCGACTATTAGATGTTGGAGTTTTAAATATGACCATCATCAACAGCATTACCTGTTGCTGCATCCAAATACAAGTACAAGTTAGGTACAGGGTTCAGGCTGGATCGAAAGGAAAGATGGAGGCAGTTTGTCCATAATTATTGAATATCGTTTCTGAGTAAAATTAATCATCTTTATTGACATTTTGTATAATCATGTTCAGGTAAAGTGTACAAGTTGATAAAGAAGTCAGTGTATCGTGTATTTTGCAAAATCGGGTAATAGCTTGAAGAAAAATAATTTTACTTGATTATGGCAGATGCTCACGACCATAAAATAAGTTAGGTATGAATGTTACTTGCTATAAGTGTTGGGGACACTACAACGAATTGCCAGGAAACTGAACTAGACCCAAGGGTTCTTAGAAACTGAGGGCCGGCCTTACAAAACCAACATAAGATTATGAAATAAGAGAGTGAGCATAATAGATTGCTCAATTCTAGTACTCTAAGTACTCTAAACCAAACTTTTATATCTTTTATGCAAATAAGGTAGATGGCAAGGCGAACTCAAAATAACAATCAGCCTCTTTACTTCAATAGTGAAATCTTTTGCTACACGTAGGTTAGATTAGATAGCAGTTTTTATGGTAAAAAAATAAGCATATACGTACTTGTTGTGATATCAAACTTTTTCTAAGCTTTAAACATTCTCTTTTCTTTGTTGCCAAAGTTCTCATAGCTTTTGTCAACAGACATTGGGGCATTGCGATTTCTTTTTCTGTAAATGTAATCAAGCTTCAAACAACCAAGTTGATAGTTACTCGAGTATAGGTCAGTGTGTACTCCGAAATACTGATTCCTTAATATTCTTTTACCAAATCAATACCAAACGTATCGTTACTTCTTTCGATTTAACAAGTTAAAAATATTTTTGGAACAGCCCAGACCAATTTTTTTTAAGTTAATGTTGTTAGTATTCTGTCGCACTTAGTGTTGATAGCGGGTCTTTAACTGAGTATAGGCTAACTGTTTACATATCTTCCACAAAAGGATTTCTAGAATTTAAAGCCATTGAATTGAATTTAAAGCTAAGTAATTTATTTGATGATACTTTTAGTACCTACATGCGAATACAAATTTGATTTGTGTTCAAAAAACTGTAAACATGTTAAAAATAAAACACTTTTTAATAAAATTATAGCATTTATTTAGTTCTATTATCCACACTAGTGTTAGTAACAATTTCACTTAAAAACTAATGTTAGTAAAATACAAATTTACAAAATAACTAAACAAAAACACAGATAAGAAAAAAATCAGTAGATGAAGGGGTTATGTAACTTTTATAATAAATCCTTTTTTTATTATGAAATTTTTGATTAGTACCTACCTACGATGAAAAGAGAGAAATGAAGGGGTTATTTACTAACATAAAATGATAATAACGATAAATGGAAATAATGTGGAACTCATCACGTTTCTTCTTCATATATAAAATCGAATCCCTACTTCTATTGGTCTTCTAATGCTTGGACCGATTTGGCTGATTTTCTTTATGTTGTGTTAGTTATTGTCAAGAATGAAAAAAATATAGTTAGGAATGTACTCGGAAGCTATATTACTACTGGAGGTTACACTTCAACAAAGACCTGACTCTTTGAAAGAGAGGCAAAAGTAAGTCAACACAAAAGGCTTTATTTAAAGTGGATCAACAATATTTGGAAATGGAATTAGTTCTTTGTTATGGGTGTAGTCTCCAGTAGTAATACAGCTTCATGGACAGAACTCACGTCTGTTGGCTTAGCTGGTAATTAAACGTATTCAAATCTATTCTATTTGGCGTGAAGTGTAAGAATGAAAAAGATGAGTGTCAAGCACGCAACTAGTGTTCATAGTTATTTTCCTCAGTTTTTTTTTCAATGGCTTTGAATATTCATTATGACAATTTGTTTGGCACCTATTTTGTGAATGTGTCAACTTACTGAATTTTAATCACTCAAGCGTCAACCGCCAATCCTATCTTAAACTGCTGATCGTTTAAGTTTCGTGTTCCGCAGCTTATCCTTCTTAACCTTTTAAAATTAGTAATTGTTTTTAACCTATTGCTAAGTTCATGTTGGTCGTAATTTCGTTGCACACTCAATAAACTTATTTAAAGTTGTCGCTTTGTTCCTTTAACAAAAGTAATAGAAAAAAAAACACGTTTCTACAGCCACGTGTTATCGGATCCCCCGGACCCAATAACCGCGGCAAACGCTATTCTCCCAACTGTAAACCGGAACACGACAAACTCACACCACCCTAACACTACACTGCACCGT
>NJDC01000527.1:175301-205344 GCA_002245475.1 Calephelis virginiensis | reverse complement strand
TTAGGCCTCGAGCAAAAGTAAGTTTACCGGCTACCTTACCCTCCGAACCGGAACACATCATGACGTTATGGCGGCTGGAATAGGTAAGGCGGTGATACCAATCCGGGCGAGTTGTTCCGAAACTCTACCACCTAGTCAGATGTCACGGTGCTAGTGACGGTAAGACTATGCTCGACTTTTACGAGTTGCCTGGCAAGGAAGGCAGATGGTCTATTCTGCAAAGGGGCCCGGACCAACACGGGGAAATAGATCACGCACAAACTCTATTCATAATACCGGATATATTCGAATCTAGAATGCAATAAATGAATAAAAAGTATCCGGCTTTTTGTTACAAATCACCAGTGTCAAGGACATATTTAGTTAGTATTTTATACAAGTAAAGGCTTGGTTCACCGGGACAGAATTACTTTTGATCGGATTTAGGAGATGGAAAAGATACATAAGAAACACATACTTTTTTCTGGAGCTTAATTAAATAACATTATATCTAACTAGCTGTTGCCCGTGTGATTAATATTCCCATAGGAACATTTGTTCAAGATAAAAACTATCCTAGGTGTTAATTTAAGTTACCTTCTATGTATGTGCCAAATTTCAAGAAAATCGGTTTAGCAGTTTTTGCGTGAAGGAGTAACAAACACGCATTTATAATATTAATAGGAAACACGTAATATACTGTTGTCCACCTCTGCTGTCAAAAATTATTTATTCTGTGGCTTTAGCTGTTACGATATTGTTACATGAACAAAACATTGATTTCTAAAACCTGTTGACAATATATTATATCCACACTATAAACAATGAATAAACAAAATTGTTTCATGAAATATTATGCTTCATGAAATTTGAAGATTTAACCAAATACTTTTATTTGTTTTATTGATAAAGTGTAATTATTATTGATGATATTATTGTATTTAAAAATAAATGTGTACTAAAATAATTAAAAAAAAAAAAGAAATATTACTTTAAAGTGTCATTTTTAAAAGATGTTATTAATTATACATTACATCTTTTAACTTATGACGGGATGCCACGAAGTGGTCAGGAAAAAGGATGTGGCGTAATAAGGAATGTTTGTTAGTGAGGGGCCCCTTTATACTGCGCTTGGATATTTAAGTAAACCAGTGGTCGACCGTTGGTCGAAATTTGACCAAAATAAATTTTGATATCCTGTTGATAAGAACGCCATCTTCATTTCTCAAGACCAACTACTTTGTTTCCAAACTGTATGGTGCGCCATCTGTGATCTTTTATCGTTATTATCACTATATTTGTTTGTGCGTGTCAAATGCATGGTAGTGTGCGTAATGTTTTTTATGTTTTATTTTATTGATTTAATGTACTTTATAAGCATTATTATTGAGAAATATTAGCGTTCTGCACTTCTCTTATACATAAACTATAAGTGTGCCAAATTTTATGGTCCCTCCGTCAGCGCAATTGTCGTAAAAAGAGTCCAAATTTTTTCTTCACGTATTAATATATAGATTGTTTTTGGTGTCAGCGTACCAACAAAAGGTGCTGGTGCACACGACGCTGATCCGCGACGGGGCGGGGCTGGGCTTCAGCATCGCGGGCGGGCGCGGGTCCCCGCCGTACCGGGACGACAGCGACGCCATCTACGTCTCGCGCATCTCGCCGCTCGGGGCCGCCGCCAAGGACGGCAAGATGATGGTCGGCGACAAAGTTGTCTCGGTAAGATACTGTTATCCTATTTATGTCTAAGAAAATATTGAAGGAACATTACTTTTCGTTGACACAATAACATATTCGTATATTATCCTACAAAGATATTTTAATAATGATACTTTATTTTTTACATATTGTACTTGTACTTGTTTTATTTTTACATACTTGATTATTGTATTTATATTTATTTGTTCTAAGTATACTTAGCTATAATTGTTTTTGTACACGATGCCTTCCATTTTATTTTCACAGCTTCATTTTTTATGGGTTGGCTGGAAGAAATATCTGAAGTTATAGATACGCTCGTATTTTGTGCATTTTTACTTTTCCTGTATTTCATAAATTTTTGCTTTTTGTGTGCAATAAAGTATTAAACAATAATAACTTTCATCATCATTCTTTTTCGTGTCAATGTTTTTGTAATACGAGTATGTATATTGCTCTTTAATTACTTTAATCATGAAGACATTTCTTTGAAACCACAATTGTTTATAGGAGATGTTTCTATACGAGAAAAAATCTATTATATTATCATTAATTTCGTTTTTATATATTATGTAAACACGAGTGAATACATTGATAAAACAATATTTTAATACAATGCTAGCTTTCAACGGTTTAGAATGATAGTTAGCTTTCCAAACCGTCAATCTGTTGTACAATCGGGCGAACCCTATGATTTTTTTTAGTTGATCTTTAAAATATTTTTTATTAATATATAACAATTGTTTCATACTAAGTGTGTCTATATATGCTACAGATCAACGGAGTAGACATGGAAAATGCTCCTCACGAGTCTGCGGTAGCGCTTCTAACGGGCCACGAGCGGTTTGTGAGACTTGTCCTTCAGCGGATAATCTCACCTGAACAAGGTATGGTGTTCTTTTGTCACATATACTTTTATTTTAAACAAGCATGTTTTTATTATAAATTAGTAGTTTTTTTAGTATGCACCGATGTTTCATTGACTATTCACTTTCTCTGTGCATATACTCTTTAGCTTTGTGATATATTAGTTAGATAGTTTTCTTTTTGTTTTTAAAACTTAACATTTTGCAAAAAAGATTCGAATGATTTATATGTAATCGCTGATTTAGCAATAAACCCGTCTTTGTCTATCACTCAGTTTTAAGTTATATTTTGATGGTATTTTTTTTGCATTTCTTGCACTGCTTAAAATTAGATCTTTTTTTAAGGTTTTTTGTTATAAATACGTGCTGTATTTATCGTATATAGTTAATAATATTATGTAAAAATATATTAGCCTTATAGTTTTTGAAATAATATTTTTAAATAACTTGTAATATTTTTTTTCCATACAGGCGAGCTACACCCGCGCAAATCAACATCAGATGAAGTGAGAGAGCACAAAACGAGTCTACCGAATGTGAATGTCACTCCAACACCAAAACCCACCACCAATCACGTAGCACCACTAGTCGGAAACCACACTGCACCGCGGGTCGCACCGCATGTAATAACGCAACCGCAACCACAACCACAACCACAGCCAAAAATGCAACCGCCGACTCAAATTCAACAACCCACACCGAAACCACAAACACAACCCTTCACTGCCGCGGCTCCGCAACCGGCACCGAGGAAACTCAGTCACACAAATGGAACGGTAAGGCTCATAATAGATTGTTAGTGTGAAGATACTGTAAAATGGTTTAAAATAATTTTACAGCAGTGTTAGAGACCAGTGTTGGTTGTTTGAACGGTCTCTTAGTTGCTCTGTACATAATGTTTTAAATAAATTTGGAAACAGAAGCATTCATTTAGTGCTAAAGGCACAATTCAATTTAATTTGTTGCTTTTATTTCGTAGGTACAACAAAACCATTTAAAATAATATGTGACAAGCACGTTCAATAATACACTGTTAATGGCTTAAAAACACATAACATTATACGTAAAAGACATAAATAAATCCTGCCTAAACAGCATCCTAATATGTGAAACAAAACATGTAGGTAGTTATAAAACAAATTAGTTGAGAAAGACAAGGTTATGATTGTATCCCAAAGATAGAGATTGAATATAATTTAATGAAGTAAGAAATACAAAAAGTCCGGTAATAATTAAAAAAGGAATTAAATATTAAAAATGTCAACTTCATACTGTAAATTAGAAAATAAAAATTAGAAATGTTGGCAGCGAGTATATAGCAAAAATCAAAATATCACAATGTGAATCCATTTATATATTTTCCTTTTAACAGCATGTAAAGAATACGTTTTTTTAGTAAGAGTGAGAGAGATAACAATATTAAGACATCATGCTATAAATTCAGAGTATCCCTGAGCGAAGAGAAACAACAGTATAATATCTAAGAAATAATAAAATATATAAGAAAGAAAATAAAAGAATATAAAAGAAATCGAATTGCCCTCATGAAATTTCCTATAGAGGTCATCATTTAACGGCAAAATTTGACTTTCGTAAGCTATTATTGTTTTCTTACTCTTTTCACAAAGTTTTTTATGTAAAATCAAAAACGTGGTTAGACATACCTTCCTTATTCTTTATTTACAGTTCATGTAAATATTTAGAGACTCATCTATCACATTAAAACTAATCCAATGATTTCACACCTTTATAAAATGAAAAATAATTCACACAAATAACTCTATTCAAGAACACAACCACGTACTTTATTAATACTTATTCTCCAAATAACCGTATTTTTAAAAATTGACCAAGTAGAAACTGTTAGTAATGATTAACATGTCATAGTTAGAGTAACGAGTAAGTAGTTAGTAGGTCACACCTAGTTTAATACCTAGTGATGGTAGATCACATGAAATAGCAAACATATAACTGTAGTTTATCATCTTTAACCATTTGTGCAACATATACCAATATATTTTTGTGGGTTAGATGCAGTTTATTTCTGACTTCATGTTAAATCCTCAGTATGCTGGCATTGTTTGCATTTAAACTGTGTTATACTTAAGGTCATCATCCATATGTAAATAATACTTATAGTGTCGACAAAACCATGATAATTTAATTTTTATCGTATTGTAACTCGGCCCTTTTTTAAATTAAATACCTACAGTCGTACCGTGCGTCAACATGTAATAGGGCTGCGCGCCTTCATTATTATAACTACTTCTGCCTATTTGAATTTGATTATAGTTTTTCTGATCGTAAATATTGTATTTTTTAAAAGTCATTAAAATCGTTTAACGGATAGGAAGTGTTCAATGAAAATGGTTGCTTTCTATAAAAAAAGGTCTTTCTATAAAATTTGATAATTAAAAACACCACTTTTGATTATCAAATTTTATAGAAAGCCACCCTGAATCGCGCAAGCGAAGCTCAAAAACAACACAATACAGTATATAATTGTTCTTTGTCATAAGTAAATACTTGGACGTATTAGGACAAAATAAATTGCCTATTGGTTACAAAAAAAAACGCTATTACTTCGACCATTTGTCACTGCAATGCAACCTCGTATATCGGGCATCCGAACTCGAAACGCTTAGGTATAAAGCGTTTTCGCCTGTTTGAAGATTAAATACTGTATGTTACCTTCACACCTATGCTTTTCGAGTCTGGTATACACTTGGTACACATTCTTCGCGGTTGCGCCGCTCGCGCTGTGACGCACGGTTAATGCCTTTTTTTTAATTTTGTAACCAATAGGTAAGTATGCGGTTTGTGAATATTATTTTGGATTAATAAGTCAAAGCATTTACTCAATATAGAAATGAATAATTATTATAGACTGTATTGTGCTGTTTTTGAGATTCACTTAAACGTAAAATAAAATACATAAAAAACCACATTCATTTTCATTGAACATTAACTTATGCATTTAACAATTTTAATTTGTTTAAAAAAATATTTTTTATGATCACAAAATTCAAATTCAAATAGGCAGATGTAGTTAAAAACTGAAAGCACGTAGCCCTATCGCATTTTGAGGCATCGCTCGCCAATAGGTATTTATTTCAAAAACAAAGCCGAGTTAGACTACTGTTTATTACAATTTCGTCATATTACATTACCGTCACAAAACATATGCACTTCTAATTATGTATTTCTTGTTATGTATTAACGAACAATACAAACGGTAATTTTAGCAGGAAACAGATTAATAAACTAATAGCTGAGAAAAGACCACATCTGTTAGTTATAAATTTGTCAGAACATATTTTTGTGTAGTTTATGTTTCATCAATATATACATTATCGTAGCTATTAGTCTAGTGTATAGTTTAAAATAACAATAGTATAGTTAACCGTATGAATGTTGACTGCAGGCCGGCACGAAAGCATCCACTAACAGTACGAGCACGCCTCTAACTGCTGGCGCCAAGTTGCACTCCTCCAGCGACGACGTGTTCGAGGACATACAGGTGAGTCCCAGCCTTCTGCGCCGCACATTCACAGGTGGTGGTTATGTTGAACACGTTCACATCCATACGCTTCAATACGCTTTTGTATATAGTATTAACTCTAACGCTCACCCGAGTTCCACACGCCGACACGTTGCGGTAGATATCTAATCCGCTACGTCACGAAATATAGAGCTCATATTTCTTGGTGGTGCGGTAAGATATTTAAAGTAGTCGTACGGTGCTGGATGGATTTTAATCTTTTCAATTACAGCGGTTTAAGATCGGTTTTGATATCATTGATGGCAGTTTGTTTTAATAAAATGTTCGCTTACTCTGTGTTGAAAACTGATCTTACGTCAAATCCAGATATTTATTTCTGTCTTGAAGTTTAATAAAGTTACAGTCGCGAATTAAAAAGTAATAATTGAAAAATCTACCACGCTTTAATAAAGAAAATGAACGTCAATATTATAAATTTCATTTAGACAATTCTATGTGTGTGCTGTTCCGAAAGTAGTTAGTGCAATGAAAAGTATTAGTAGTTAGAAAAAAAATAATGGTTTTTAAAAGTACTTCTCGAATTCTTCGAGTTTATCATGCTTTTGTGGAATAAGAAATTTAATCGGCTGCATTATTTGTCGGCTTCGTCTGCGGTGTTGAATTTCCACCCACAAATACTTTTATTGAAACGAAAATATTAGGAGAATGAAAATAATGTTTATAATTTTTCGAAGTACTTTCCGTATTTATACATTCAAGAAAACCAACTCTAGTAACATGAGATAAATACCTTTTAAACGCTTAAATTTGTCGTCGGCTTCGTGTGCGTATTCCGCTTACAAAGCCATTTTGTTTGCTGTTGGAAATCAAATTATTGCACTGGACTATATCTCGTTTGTTTAAAGGGTGTGGTAATAATTGTAAAGCAGGAGTTGCCAGTAATTTGATAGTTCTAACTGTATTGGGAGAAGGCGCGTTCTCTTGATGAAAAAAAATACCACGAACTCTGATCCCTGAGTGCTGGTCTATCAGCTACACAAAAGTCTTTGACATTGGACTTTTTTTTTCTTGACGTTAGAAGTGGAAAAAGTCCACCTTTCCTTCCAAGTTGTAACCTTACAAATTACCTATGGCCTCCAGATCTTGAGCTTGAACATATCTGCCAAAGATGCGCTTTGGAGGTTTTATTAAAGCGAGCAAAAACTGCTGCTTAAAAGTCTGGGATTTTCCCTAAGGTTTAGAAGTACTTCACACCTACAAATTTACCTGATCGTGCATTGAGTACTGCTGTCATATCTGGGCAGATTCTGCTGGCTACCAAACTGTTTTGGAGTTAATAGATCGGCATGCGAAAAAAAAATCTGTTGAGTCTCCGATTAATTTACAATTTACAACAGAGCAAATAGCTAAACCTTGACCGCGCAGAGTTGTTAGTCTTTCGGTTTTCTACAAGTTGTAGACGTTTGTCGACAGATACTGCGCTGAGGAACTACTTGATTTGGTTCCCCCAGATTAATTTTTTAGCCGAGAATCGGCACGTACAGTAGGGTGTCATCCTTGTTTGGTTTATATTCCTTGCGCATTAACAAAAAAAACCTTCCTCGTTTATTATTCGAAAGATTTAGGAAAGGAATAGTTGTGCTACTTAGGCACATTTTCCGAGCATTTCAGCTTAAGCGTATTAAAAGCAAGAGTCATTAAGCACTTTTTGGCTATCAGATGAGGTAGGAACCATCATCCAAGCATAACTAGGGCACCCATGACTAGTCGAAGGCACTGAGCTCCATAATGTAATAAATTTTGACAAGCCTATCGCCAACCGGGCACGTATCAAATCCCAAGTAGTGTTATATTTATTAGAAAGTTTAAAATGCACATTTTTTTGCTGTCCGACTTGGGATCGAACTAGGGACCTTAAGAAGTCAAGTCCTACGCCATACCGCTAAAATGGTACAACGGCGACAACATAACATGTAGTTTTTAAAAATGAATTTTAAGGCACTGATTATTGTTAGTGACCAGTCATATTCACCATGTAGTTTCCTATTCAAATAACTCGTCAAGTAGTGATTAGTTTATAAAACGGAATATCGTGACTAGTCCAAGACTAAACATTTTCGGAACGGCCTGGACGTTCATTTTACCTTTTAATTAAAAATCAATACAAATGATTGTGAAGTCTAAAAGCTTTTAAATTAAACATATAAATTCAAATAGCAAATAAATAATAGTAACTAATTCAAGGGTTAAAAATTTTGTAAAAGTAAGGTAGCGAAATAATTAAGACCGAAAATCTCGTAGCTAATGTAGCTCCTTTCAAAACCAGTAGTTTAAATTAATGATAAATACCATGTTACCGAGCTATATCTACTCAGTATATTCAACGTTTTACCGACCGAACCCGTTTAAAGTTACGTAATATCTGGATGCGATCTATCGAAAGTAGTAGGACCAGTGGAATATAAGTGAACGGTATGTGAACGTGTTGAACGCCACGCAGCCGGCGCGGCCGATTACCAACGAGGAGTTCCAAGCGATGATCCCGGCGCACTTCCTGGGCGGGGCGCGGGCCGAGGGTCCGGTGGAGCGCGGGGTGCGCGTCACCGTGCAGCGCGCCGCCCCGCCCCCGCCCCTGCCGCCGCCGCCCGCGGGCCCGGGCCGCGTCACCGAGACCATCACCAAGTCCACCTTCACCGAGACCACCGTCACCCGCATCACCGACAACCAACTCGTCACGCCCGTCATCGCCGAAGTAAGGATAACATGCACCTTATATACACTATACAGTATACATGTTCCCGATTATACAGGGTATCTCCAAACAAACTTTGTAATTATTGCGAACTTATTTATTTCAATATGGTTTATCTTTCAAAACCTGAGCATATTCAAATATTTTCTAACAATTTTGTCTTGAGTTTTGAACATCCGACAGAATAAAAGTGCATGTGTATGCGTGAGTGCGCGTGTGAGTGCGCAGGTGCGTGCGAGTGTGTGCGTTTAGATGCGATTTTTTAAATTTTGTTTAAAATGTGATATGCCAAATACTAAAAGAAATCAAAAAATGAGCACGATACACTCGATTCTGGTTAGTACCCGCTCTAAAAGTGTCTAATGAATACAAAAGACTACTAGGGACCACTATTTGGTCAATATTTAAAGAGTGAAGGCATTGGCAAGTCCAAATTCCGTTTGGAGTAAAAAGAGTAGGTACTCTGTCTGTAAGTATGTCCGTGACAGGCTAAAACGGGTGTACCTACCCGATTTTAATGTGAATATATGTTAGGAAGTTTTATAAAGGCAACCTGGTGGATGTCGCATAAAAGGTAGTGAAAAGACGTGCAAGGAAACCATTGGTGACGCGTGGTGGGATGAGGAGGCGAAAGTCTGTTGTACCGACAAACACCAAACATAAGTGAAAGAGAATGTATGAAACTAAAAGAAAGGCAGCCAAAGTATTTCGAGACAGAACGAAACATTTTGGAGAAAAATGAAGAGGTCTCGGAATTGTTCGTCTGCCTTTAGAATGAGAATTAAGTCGAAGAGTGGTGATATTGTTGCGTGCAGAAATAGCGTGCTACAACGGTGGAGTACATTTTATAAAAATATGTTTTAATATGTTCAGGATGCTGTCTTTGGGTCCGAGTACTCAAATGACAGAATAAACGAAGGCATGCTATGATGTGATGATTCTGAAGGCAGTAGTTCAATGGTCGATTAGAAGTATGTAATATAGTTAGACTATGAGAGTAGATAAGTTACAGCTAAGATTATTAAGCTGGTTACAGCTAAGATGATTAAGCTTGGGTGACCTGCCATTCAACCAGATCTGTAGTTTGTTCGAAGACTGGCAGTCATCGTGTCCGTAAATAAAAGCAAGGTTTCACGCTGAAACTGAATCAGTAGCAGGCCTGTCAGTTCGATCAGATTAACGAAAAGAAAAATTGTCGATTGGGTGATACTAGAGTTATGCGCTGGAATGTTGTGGGAGGCTCAAGGCGGTTTCAGGTCCAGAAGAGCATGTATAGATCAAGTAATCTCTTTCTGCTACATGGTAGAAAAGCGTTTTACTGTGGGCTAGAGAGTTTTCAGTGGGTGGGTAGGCTATTTCAAAATAAGCTTTAACCAAGGTCTGTATTTATCCTAACGTTACTTTAATGTATGAAAATCTGTTGTGTTACGCTCGCTGTTCGCATTTAAAACAGTGAGATCAGAGAGAGGAGTGGGATTAAAAGAAAACGTCTGTGTAAAAATGTGAAAGGGCTGGTTCCGTTCGTCCTGTCATGCGGATGAACAGCAGATATACGATCCGAATGTAAATAGGTATAGGTGTCCAAGTAGGTGAATATCTACCAGGTCTGCAATGATCGTGACACTTGGAACTCGATTCTTCTGCTTAGCTCACAAGGACTTGACGTCATGATTAGTATATGTGTGGCATACCAAATACTTAGTTTCCTCAAGTGATATTTCTTCACTATCATTCAGGTGTCCACATTTTGAACCTCCACTAGGTGAAGCTTAGATCTAATGGTTACTAAACCAAGTCCGCCTTCTGTCTAGCTACGAAAAAAATTCGTTAAGTATAATAAAATTCTGTAAATCATAGTATCTTGTTTCATGTTTCATCGCGTTTTACCTGTATGTTGAAATCTATGCACCGTTATTTCAGTATTGAAGCCACAAAATCATTATGTACGAATTTTGACCTCCAATTTATGAACCGAAATGTCAACATTATCTATTTAGTCTGACATTAAATATTGTCACAATGTAGCCGAAACAGATGTAAAATTTTTGGTTGATGATGTAGTGCTGAAATAAGTGAATGAAATGGTAATGCTTTTAACAGAGATTAAAGTAAGATGTGGGCGTGTGCAGGACAAAGTTTGAATGCAGCGCTGAGCAAGCCTTTTTAAAGCATGGCTTTCAATCTTTACAGTCTTCCTTTTGCGCAACTCTGTGTTTATCCCAACGTTGTTGTATGGAAACGAGAGTTATGTCAGTCAGAAAAAGCATGAAAGTTGGATAAATGTGGTCGAAATAAGAGAGTTAATAAAGCAAAAAAAGTTGGCGGCGTGCGATCATCTTGCTCTTGTATAAAGGCAAGGGTTCACGCATGGACTGTCAGCTTAGCATCAAAGATGTATTGAAAAATTTGATCACAAAGGAGGCTGGAACATTGTGGGAATCTCAAAGTGGTTTCAGGTCTGGAAGAGGATGTACAGATCAAGTATTTTCAATTCATTCAAAAGCATCTGGCTGTGGGCCGGAAGGTTTTCTGCGGTTTTGTGTATCTCGAAAAGGCGTTTGATAGGGTTGTACGTGGGTGTGGACATTTTACCAAATTATGGGAAACGGGCCCCTGCTGCGTGCGGTGCAGTCTATGTATTTAGACTGTAAAACATATGTACGGGAGGATGGCAACATATCGCATTGGTTTGATGTTAACTTTGGCGTCAAGCAGGGTTGTATGTTGTCAGCACGCTTGTTTATCTTGTATTTGGACAAAAGTCTCTAAAGATTAAGATCATTGAATGTGGGAATGCGTATGGGTGACCAAGTGGTGAACTGCCTGATTTATGCAGATGATGCTGTAGTTTTGGTCTCTATACCGTCTGAGCTGCAAACACTGGTCACAGTTATGGAAGGAGATTGTAAAGAAAGTGGCTTACATTTGAATGCGATGAAACTCAAAATAAGGGTGTTTGAAAGAGACGTAGCCAGAAAGGATGTAAGAGTTTTAGTTAATGATGTAGTGCTGGAGCCAGTGAATGAAATTGTATATCTTGGTTGTGCTTTTAGCAGGCATGGAAGGTATACCGATAATGTAGAGATTAGAGTGTGTGCAGGAAATAGTGCGAATGGAGCGTTGGGTAAGCTATTTCAAAGCGAGGTTTTGAGTCAAAATGCTAGACTCGCTTTGCATAATTCTGTGCTTATCCCAAAGTTATTGTACGGAAGAGCGTGTTGGGTATGTCAGAGAAAGCATGAAAGTAGGATAAATGCGGTCGAAATGAGAGCGCCACGAAAAATCTGTGGTGTAACGCTCGCTGACCGCATTCGTGACAGTGAGATCCAAGAAAGAGTGGGGTTGAAAGAAAGAGTTGGTATTAAAATGCTAAAGGGCATGCTTCACTGGTTCGGTCATTTAGAAAGAATGACAGGTGAAAGATTGACAAAGCAGATATACAACGCGAATGTGGATAGATATAGGTACTCGGGGAGACCAAGGTTGACATTCCATGAGTCTCCGAAACCGGGGTGTTTGTATGAAAACGGTAATGAATGTGAAGGAAGTGAGACAGGTTTGTCAGGATTGTGAGGTCTGGCACTCGATACTCTCTGCCTACCACGTAATGGCCTAGGCGTTAAGACATGTATGTATGTATTTAAAGCATTTTAAGATTTTTTGTCTGGTTTGTCTATTGTCTGTCTTTATACCAACCGCAATTCACGCCGAATCAACTGAACCGCTCGTAACGAAATTTGGCGAAGCCATCTTTACACCGGAGTGATGCCTCGCTGGCCCATGATGCGAAAGAGAAAGCCGAACTTCTAGGCTCCCTCTTTGCTTCCAACTCGACTTTAGATGACCATGGAAACACGCCGCCGACCATCCCGCGGTGTGAAGTGTCTATGCCAGAAATAAAGTTTCTACAGAGTTCAGTGCGTTAAAAACTTATTTCATTGGACGTCAACAAGTCGAGTGGGCTCGATGGTATCCCTCCGATTGTTCTCAAAGTGTGCTCCTGAGCTGGCACCGGTTTTAACTCGACTCTTCCGACTCTCCTTTTCATCAAACCGCATTCATGGAAGACCGATTTAGTCCACTTGATCCCTAAAAAAAGGTAACCGCTCGGATTCGTCCAATTACCGGCCCATAGCTATAACTTCCTTGTTTTCCAAACTTATGGAATCCATAACAAACTGCCAGCTCTTAAGCTACCTAGAGGAGCACCAGCTGTTAAATTATCCGCCAATGCGGTTTCCGTCGTGGACGTTCAGCTGGCGATCTTTTGGTTTACTTAACACACCGATGGGCGCAAGCAGTCGAAAGCAAGGGAGAACCATTGGTTGTCAGTTTGGACATAGCGAAAGCCTTCGATCGAGTGTGGCACAAGGCGCTTCTATCGAAGCTTCCTTCTTACGGTCTTCCTGAGAAATTATGTACATGGATCACTAGTTTTTTGACGGGGTGCAGTACCAAGGTCGTTGTCGACGCTGTGTGCTCGGAGTCCAAACCTGTCAATGCTGGTGCTCCCCAAGGCTGAGTGATTTCTCCTACTTGGTTTCTTCTGCATATCAATGACATGTTGCAAATTAGTGACACTCATTGCTATGCGGACGACACTACTGGGGAAGCCTTATACTTTAGCCGACGTAATATATCGCGGGAACATGTCATCGAGAGCCGGAACCAACTTGTGTCTAAAATTGACAATCTTTTGTCTGAAATTTCATTTTGGGGCCAGCATAATTTAGTGCAATTTAACCCTAACAAGACACAAGTTTGCGTGTTTTCCGCTAAAAAGACTCCCTTTGTCGCATATCTTCGATTTGAGACCGTTTCCCTTTTTGCCACAGCCTGCATTTGTATACTCGGTCGGTTGACATTTGGAGTAATGTTCAATTTCGTGATCATCTGGAGGAGAAGGCTAAAATAGCCTCTAAAAAACTTGGTGTGCTCAGTAAAGCTTGAAATACTGTCAAGCCGACCCATCGCTCATAACTGTATGAAGCGCAAATTCGGCCTCATATGGAGTACTGTTCTTAACTCTGGGCAGGGTTAAGAACTGGCTCCACAGTACCAGCTCCTCCCGTTTGACCGCATTCAACGTAGAACAATTCGAATTGTCAATGACCGGGCAATTACCAATCGGCTTGATTTTTTAGCTTTGCGTAGAGATGTTGGGTCACTAAGTGTTCTCTACCGCATCCTCATGGGGAATGCTCTGAAGAGTTGTTTGGTTAAATTCCAGCCGCTGATTTCCATCTTCAGGCATCGCGTCAGAGCTTGGGGTATCATGCCCATCATCTCGTTGCGTGGCGATCTACAACTGTGCGATTCCGAAGACATTTCTTACCCCGTATAACACCTTTATTGTTCAGTTACCGAGGGCGGTATTCCCAAACGGTTATGACTTAGGAACCTTCAAGAAAAGAGCGTACTCATTCCTTAAAGGTTGGCAACGCATCTGTGATACTCTTGGTGTTGCGTATGGCCGTGGGCGAAGGTGATCACTTTCCATCAGGTGACCCACTTGCTCATTTGCCTACTCTTCTATAAAAAAATAAAAAAAATGTCGCGTTCTGATTGATTGAAATTTAGGCAGTACATTTTTTAGTACTTTTTTAAACATGCTCCGCTGGTTCGGTCATGTGGAAAGAATGACAGACGAAAGATTGACAAATCAGATATACAATGCGAATGTGGGTGGATGTAGGTACCCGGGGAGACCAAGGCTAGCATTTCACGATCAGATCAATCGGATATTATCCGAGGGTAGTGTCAAGAGTCTCCGAAATCGGCGTGTTTGTATGAAAAGGGTTATGAATGTGAAGGAAGCAAGACAGGTTTGTCAGGATCTTGAGGTCTGGCACTCGATACTCTCTACCTACCCCGTAAGGGACTTGGCGTGAAGATATGTATGTATGTATTTTTAGTACTCGTTTGTTCAAAAAAATACAGTATAGTGATGTCATATCATATAAAAAATATTTTAAGTATTTAATGTAGTTAATTTTAATAAAAAAAATTAATTTATATAAATATTTTATGCAATCAAAAAAAAATCCCCTGTAACAATATTTTTGGTGTTTTAGAAGATTAAGTGTTTACTAGATCTCATAGCCAAACAATCAATTTATTTGATATTTATTGACACGTAAGAAAGTACACGTCACAACATGAAGTAGTTTTATTTTTATTTTATGAGATAAGTTAACAAGCAGGCCTATAGACACTGGTGCATTTCTATCGTATAGACAGGGCCTTCTTTCTTTCTTTAGGTTTTGGCAATCTCGTTAGTATTTTGCCATAAGTCATAAGTCATAAGTCGTCAGTAAGTCATGTCAGGCTCTTGGGTAAAGCGGTGGCCTTTTTACAAGCTCATGTAATGAGGTTTGGCGGCAACGAGGAAATATACGATACGCTTATTTCTTCATGATTATTTCATTTGTGCACTTTCACAGAACAAAATAGTACAAAATGCCACCAAAATTGACTAATTTCACTCAATATTAACACGAAATTCAATAATTATGAAAAAACTTCGACCATCTTTTCTCTCGACGAAAACTCCTAGGCGGGGCCTTAGGCCACGTAAGCAAGTGTCTAGGCTTTCCCACTAAAAAGCCGAGCATTGACGTTCTGACGACAAAAACAAGTAAAGCGGTGGTTACCACCTGTGTTGTATCAGACGATTCAGTCCTGACGACAACAATGACAGCTTACCTAAAATTTTACTACTGCACCATATGCACATATATATTGCACAGTATTTTATTTTATATTAGGTTAAATTTTATAAGCTACTTAAACTACTAAATGAGTGAAACAAATGCAAATTGTTTGTATGTTGTAAATATTATATTTATTTATATCATTTTCTATATTTTATATATTATTGACTGTATATCAATGTAACTAGGTGACGCGTTAGACGTTGTTCTGTATTAACCGACAGTGATATAAAAACTTACTGCTTTATTCATAAAAAGTAATTAAATAACCTCCTAAACATTTCTTAACTAATCATTTGATTAAGCCTTAAACGTTGTTTAAAAATTTGTTATTCATAAAGTACATTTTGACAGTGCTTAGTTAAATACTGTTTAACTTGGTAGGTTTTGGTAGAAATGTGGCTGTATGCGTATTTCTTTTGCTAAAAGTGAATGAAACAATTGTCATCCGTTGTCAACTTCGGTGTTTCTGAATACGGTGTCAGACATCTATAACCTCTTGCTAAATAGTATTTATATTATTGTCTATAACTATTGACTTGCTAATGTGCTGGGCACTGGCTGGGCCTGGGCTATGTAACTTGTTGGCGTTTTTTAAACAATGTGATGCCAAAGTTCAGTACTAGTCGTATTGTATTACAATAAAATTAAATTTATTAGAGTAAATAAAAGTTGATGCAACATAGTCTCAAAACATTTAAACACTGCATTTCAAAAATAATGTTTTTGAATGCATCTACAATATGTTACTAAGCTAAATTTAAAATGATGTCATTTCTGTAATATTTTCCCCGTGTTGGTTTCAGTTCCTTTGTAGAATAGACCATCTACCTTCCTGTTAGACAGCGCGTAAAAAGCGAGCCTAGGGTTACCGTCCCGAATGGGTGACGCCTTACCTATTCCTGCCACCTTAACGTCAGCGCTTGCTGTTGAATTGTTCCGGTTCGGAAAATAAAGTAGCTTTTTGCTCGGGGCTTAACATCCCAGCCTCAGGTTGGAAACTCACCATTACCTCCTTGGGTGTCTCTAGGCGGCGTGAAATTCTCACCATCAGAAAAACTGTCTACTTTTTTTACAGTTTCTATTTTGAAACGTAAAATATTTTTTAACAATTAATATTTATTGTAATTTTCCACTTATAACTATAAAATTATTTATTTATTTACAGTCACCAGGGTTTGTTTCCTTTCCTATAATCGTAACTTTGCGGAAAGCGAGCTACTTTCCGTGTAAGTTCGAAACACATCTCTTAAATGGGTGGTTAAGGGTGCGACAATTTCAAGTTGTTTATGATGGGCTATTAATTATTTTTTTACCTGCTATATTGCACGTTTTAATTGTAATAATGAGGGTATATGAAAATTAATAAGTAAAATTACTAGCTAATACATATTCTTATTAACGTATATCATGTTATAGGGATTTAAAATGATAAGCTATAGGAAATATTAAGCTGAGCTGTATAGAGTGTAAAGAAAAAACCACAATATTTTATGGGTTTTAAACTGAAAAATGACCAGCTAAATGAATTTAAGTAGCGATTCAATAGAAAAAGGTGAAGTTTTTAAAGTAACCAATCATATTATGTATTAAAACTTGTCCACTATTTAGCCATACCATTGTTCGCCATTCGATCTTCTATTTAGCGAATTGAAGTATTTTTCTACACTTTATACTGTGATGTAAGAATACAATAGATGTGAGTCAGTGACAAGCAGTGACGTCAGCTATTTAAGATTTCTGAAATATGCCTCTACGATCAGTAAAAGATTAGTAAGTAAAAAGTATATTCACGCCCATATCCCGAAGAGGTAGGCAGAGGTACAACCAGAGCACCCACGACTAGCCGAAGACACTAAGTCCCACAATGTGATAGGTGGCAAGCCTATCGCCAACCGGGCACATTTCCAATTCCGAGCAACATTTTTTTATTAGAAAACCCAACTTTCCGGGATTCGAACCCGGGACCTCATGCAGTCAAGTCCAACAACTGAACCGCTAGACCCCAGAGGCGAAAAAGATTAGGTCTTCGTTATACTGATAAAAATGTATCAATAAAAAAATAACACCTATGTATACATAAGCTTTAATTCGAAAACACTAAAATTCAATTTTACTGATAACTGTTTAAAATAAAACATAATATAAACAGTTAAGCTTACTGAAAAATTGCTTATGGTATTCTGATCTAAATATCCAGACATATTAAAATGCCACAATTGAATGAATGAAACATACTACGTGTAAACAAAAATAATATAGAAGTACTTCTATTTAGGGAGTTGCTGAAAAATACTTAAGAAGTAGGTTTGTCGGTCATCTTGCTGTTCAACACCGAAATACGTCATCAGTCATCTTTAATGTCCAAAGATATTAATATGATCATTACTGACGATCAATGAAATTATCAGGATTGCCTTTCTTATGTATTACTATTCAGGCTCTTCAGGCTTATATATTACTAGCACAATATTCCTAATTTGACTTCTGTGACGATTCGTCGTTATTGTGACCATCTGTTGATAATAAGACTTATTTAAGAGACCTTAACGCTGTGGCATACTGCAAAATTAAGTAAGGTGGAAAAAACATGCCTTTGTCTCTAGTGTTATTGTCATGCGAGTGTACTATAAATATTTAGGATACAACTTGTTTGTTGCAGGATGTAACGTTGGTCAAAGAAGGTGGTTCACTTGGGTTCAGCATCATCGGTGGTACAGACCATTCGTGTGTACCTTTCGGGGGAAAGGAGCCAGGCATATTTATATCTCATGTAAGTTTAAAAAGAACTATTAAAGCAATTTGGTCCAAAATATACTATCCATCTTATTAATAAATATAGACTAAAGTACGCTAAGATTAAAGTTGCCATGTGTAAGTGACCTGTAGTACAGTGTAATGAAAACTATAAAGTCAACTTAAAACTTGGAGTAGTATAGTCTATGTTTATCAATAATTATTTTATAAAATAGTAGGTTTCTATACTAAATACACTGATAATTTATAATTAAAAACTAAATGAAAAACTTGCACGGTCCCAGTAAACAACGACCTGTAATCCATTTGTAGCTTGTTTAAAAGTAACTAGGCGTTACTTATAGTTTCATAAATGATCTGTGTTATATACCAGGATTTTCCTTTAATATCTTACCGACAGATATTTTGGAAGTTACGATTTATACAAAAAGCTACTATACGTAAGCAACTCCTTCGTTGAATATAGGAAGCGGGTATTAGTGAGCTTCTATGCTGACCTGATGTGTACTAGAGGACTAGTTCTTGTATTATATACAACATTGCTGGTCAAGGGCTCCCAAAAAATTGAAAGAGGAGACCTGCTTTAGGTGTTCATAGTGATATATATTGTACAGGTGGTACCCGGGGGAGTGGCGGCCCGTTCTGGTAAACTACGGATGGGAGATCGTCTGCTCAAAGTGAACGGGATCGAGCTGCAGGGGGCCACGCATCGGGAGGCGGTACAACTGTTACTGCAACCGGGACCCACCCTAGCGCTCACGGTTCGCCACGACCCCCTTCCTCAGGGCTTCCAGGTAACGACTCTTATCATTTAACTGTCACTTACAGCTCGTACTTCTTCTTCATTGTTAATATTTGCATAAAATACTCATAATAGATACATGACATGTGCAGCTACATGGTAGGACTATAGTTGAACTAAGAAGTGAAACGGCAGGCTTTGATGTGCTCTTAAATTAATAAGAAATTTAAGTGTTTCATGCAAGTGTAATTTGCCTTACCTTTCGACATAATCATTAGATTTGTCAAAAAGAACTAACTCAATTTGCTTAATAAGATATATCTAATTTTTATTGAGTAAATTTAAACGGTATTTAAATACAGGTATTAACGCCAACATATTATTTCCTCATATTGAAATGTTTATCTAAAAGTGTTAATTTTCGTAGTAGGTACCGTCATACGCTGCTACTAAAATTATTAGCTATTATTAGTTCGCGCAAAACTTAAATGTGCCTCGCACAATGTTAATTATGTAGTCTGTCACAGGTATGATCGAGTGCAATAATCGAATGGCGACTTTCGGCGCCAGTTTGAAAACATGATTTTTTACAGTTTATTACATTTATTATCTATTTACAATCAAAATAATTATGTGTAAAAAAATATGTCATATCTTACTAATAATTATTATATTTCCATTAGGTTGGATGTTTGTCCAATATATCATATTTATTTTAATAATACGTACATAGTATAAAACATTACATTTGTGATACGAAACAAAAGTTTACGCAACTGTACTAGGGTAGGGTAGGGTAATCCAGACGAAGCAAGAATGTGAAGGAATATATATGAGCGCCAATGTGCTACGCTCCCTCACTTCCCCGTAGATATTCCCGTCGATACCTTGAAATAAGTTTTGCGCAACGTGTTTCCTAATTTGGAGGCGCGTTTAAGTTTTGAGTGAACTGTAGTAGATTGGAAAACAAATGGACCTCCTTTTGGGCTTCATGAAAAGTGCACTTGCATTCTCAGTGTAGTATAATTCCTTACTAAAGTATATTTATTTCTAATTGTTATAACTATTTTATTAAAAAAAGTCTCTATTAAACTACTTTGCCCGTTTCATAAACATAAAATTTATTCCGTAAGATTGAAATACAACTAGTAGTAACTAGCAGACTATGTATAAAAACTAATTAAAACACTTTTATGACTTTACTTTACTGTTTCTATATTATTTTTATATATTAAGCTACTGTTTCAGTGTGTGTAAATTATGTAAGATAAATAATCATACGAAAGCTACAAAAATATGTGCATCTGTTTCTTCTTAAGATTAATTATTAACATCATTAACATTTGTTTTAACATTTTAACGTAATTTTTTAACCTGATAAAAATTATTTACAAATATTTTAAACATTTTACATTTATATAAAAATAAAATAACCTTCATTTCCCGTGGTCATCGCATCACGCCTAAATGGATGGACTAATTTTGCTAATTTGAAAAGAAAAACGGGAAAATTAGAAAAACAATATTATATATTTTTTTTATCCAAATTCATAGTAGCTGAATCAGAATCAGAAAAAAACTATTCACTTGAACCATACAAGTGGTATTTGTGCGCGTCGACATTTTATAAACTACGATTGGATCGGAATCGCGGCCACTCACTAAGAAGATCACAAACACAATAAGAAAGCGAAAAAAACTCAACGGGCTTGTCTTTTTTCAATAGTAATAGTTACAATATAAACTAGATTAAATAATGTTAATGTTAACGAAGTTAATCGAGTTTGCCATTGATAAATAAAATGTAATAAAATGTTTTACATAATGTTATACATTTTCATGCAGTATGGTTGCATCGCCTTATGTGCATGACTGCAAGCGGTTGGTTATCTCAACATTAACATGCCACGCAATACATGTATGAAGTAGTAATAAGTTGAAGGCTTTCGTAGTTATCGGAGTATAAATTGTGCATTATGCTTGACACAAACGGTATATATTTAAGACACAATGTGCTGCAAACTATCGCTTGCAGATTAATTAAAACAAAGCTTGTCTTGACAAAAGCTTAGCCAGGATTTTTATATCAAATATTTATGATTATTTTAAGTTCATGTTAACAATCAAACCTAAATCCAAAAAAAAATATTTAATTTGCAAGTTCTCACTGAAAATATGTATACGTATTATGGCGTGACAAAACAGGCAAAATTGTCCGCTATGAATGAATTGGACTTACCGGAATCCAAAAACCCAAATATATTCAGCTCCACACAACACACACCTATGAACTGTTTTATTAGCACCAACAATACACACACTACTAAAAACCCAACGTACGTTTCGCTTCGTAACCGAAGCATCATCAGGAGAATTTGACTGTACTTCAGGACTGCTCGGCCTTATTCGGGGTTCGTGGCTTCCGGTAAGTCCAAATCCATAGCGCACTATTTTGCCTGTTTTTTACGCCATAATACGTATACATTTTTTTGCCGGTAAATTCCTAGTGAAATAATTTTATTTGTATTTACTTATGGATTTCCGCAAAGTAACGCCTTTTTATGTTAATTTTATCAACAAACATTTTTATTTTTTATATCTGCATTAGTTATTACGCATGTCACATATGCTACATAATAACATAATTAACATGTGTTTTATGCTGACGTAATAGATATCGAACATTTAAAAACAAAGTGGCAAGATGTTTTGATGTTAACGATTTTTTCGAAAATTTCTTGAATACATTTTTGTTTGAGAATAAAAAAGGCGGAATGGAAAAAGTAAATTATTTGTCTGTGTTTATGCCAATTATTGTTGATACTGGCTAGGCTTTTGTTGCCCGATAATATTAAATAACATTGTAATGTTTATTATAAAATCGGTACCTTGTTTTTTTTCCACACGTTCACACGACGGCCAACACAACACAAATTAAGGGCCCCATACAAGTTGAGGTTGTTGATGCCAGTGTAAGTGTACATCGAGAGGAACGTCTGTGTGTCACAAATTATTATTTCACGACCTTACCCTAAACATCCGTGTGTTGTGGCATCGTTATAACATGCTTTGTTTTATAGCCCGCGAGAATCTGATTTTCCACCTCAGTTTCAGACCGGCTATGGAATTCACATGGACACGTGTTGTTGTTAGTTGTGTTTGAATTACAAATATCTTTTTTTTTATTTAAGACAAATGTCGAAAATAATATTTGTTTTTCTTTTTATTTAAACGCAAAAAAAATCATTGCAATTGTTCTAATTTACAACATAACATAAAAAAACAAATTCATTTAAATTTATAAGTGTAATTATGTAACTTTACTGGTATTTAAATTACTTAATTTGCACCTTATTTCATTGGTGCAAATTATTTAATTGTCTATGCGATATTTAGCGATATTTAGATATTTTGAAGTAAAAAAAGTAAAGTTAAAGGAAAAGTTGAAGGAAGAATAAACATAATAAGCGCTTATTTAAATAATCGTTTATTTTAGTTATTCAATTTTAGTTTACTAGTTTTATAAAAAAAAATAAGTGGATGTAGCTGTCCCTAGTAATTTACTTTTTACATATAAGGTCGTTAGCCACCTATTAAATCGGTAGACACGCCTTTCTTGCAACAAAACTTGTTACAATATATCCGTCGTGATATTTCAAATATTCCCTATGTAATTATCCAGGTCTATACATCTCTTGTTATTGTTCAAGTTTAATTATGCTTAAACATTATACCATCGTCGCTGGTCTTAGTAACGAAGACCCATCCAATTGGTGTATAATTTCATTCATTTCACAGAAATTTCGTCCCGAGCAATCAGATCGAGTCACCAAGTCGAGATTCGGTTTCCCCGGCGAAAGCTCTGGATACGGACATAGGTGGTCGTCCAACCCATACAAATGATGCATTTTTGAATTGAGCACTCACCTTGCTCGCTTTCTAAAAGCTGCTCGAGTAACAACACGATAATCATAACTAAAAAAATTAAAAAAAAAATATATATACTTAGAGATATAACTTTAATGTTATGTCTAAGCTCGCATACAAACAAACTTTTCACACAAACGAAACATACTTCTAAAATCCGTTTTATAAAATTATCTTGTCATCATTTTTATTTCATTAGTGCAATTGTAAAAAAAAATATGTAAATGCAACGTGTATCGCTCTCGTAGATATATCTGATAATAAATCATTCGTTTCATAAAACATTCGTAACAACATATCGTGTCCATGATTTTCGCCCAATTATTTATTATGTTCTCAGATACCATAGTTGTTCGCCGTCATTATCCCCATACTACATGATTTTTGATTAGTAGACCTACTCAACATAAGTGTCATTTCATATTAGGCGTATGAGAGTTGTTTGTGAAAATTGCACGATATTATTTCGGCTTTGCATTGCATGATTGTTGTGACATTCACTTTGTTACTTTGAAAAATTAATATTGCTTGCCAAATCGTCCAATTTTATAATGCTCAAAATCATGAAACTATAGACTACTACTGGAGGTACACTCTAACAAAGAACTGATATTTCCTAATACTGCTGTCTTTCCCTAATGTCCTGTTCTCCCTAATGTCTAATTTATACTTATAAAATAACATGTCCTGACTGACTGATTCATCATCGCCGAGCAAAAACTGTTAGAGTTACAGCCATGTAATTTGGTGAGTAGGGTCGTTTTATTGAGTTAACACCCACTAAGGACAGAATTTTGGAAATTCTGCCCCTAAGGAGGTTAAATAGGGGTTGAAAGTTTATATGGAAGATCGTCATTTTTTAAGTTAGAAACATGAAACTTTATTTTTGGGCTACTTATTAAAAATGAGTACATACGTATTTAAACTTTTCTCGAAATTCTAGCCCTAAAGGGGTAAACTAGAGGTTGGAAGTTTGTATGGAAGTCCTTATCAATAGGCTATGACCAGTAAATGTACTAACTGTCACGCGAGCAAAGCAGCGGGTAACAGCTAGTCTAATAACACAGTCTAAATGACAGAGAGGCTGTCACATTAGAGAGAGTCAGCAATATTTTGAAATGGCATCAGTTCTTTGTTAGGAGTGTTACCTCCAGTAGTCTAGTTTTATGGCCCATTCTGTGCTAAACTAGTTTTGATAGCAATTAAATTATAGCTAACTTGAGAATACCTTTTTGACGTGTATCAAATTTATGTGAATGTAGTTCTTGCTATTTTTTTTAATGTTATTATTACAATATAAATATTAGGACTCCTACTTGTTCTCTGTTTAGAATACCTATTACACAAATGAGTCAATGTTATACTTTATATATGTGTATTTTTTTCAAATCTCGTTATTATAATATAAATATTACGTCTCCTACATTATCTCTGTTAAGAATGCCTTAAATGCAAATTATTCAATGTTATATTTTCTGGAACACTAATTCTACAAGAATGCCTTATGAAAATTATTCAATGATATATTTTAAGTAAGAGTAATTTTATGTTTATTGTTATACTTGTGGTGAATTTGTTTAAAGTGCAAAAGTAATTCTTTGTATCTATCTAGTAAATCTTTAAATATTTCTTTCACTACATACTCTATTGTGTTACAGGAATTAACTATAATCAAACAAGAGGGAGAAAAATTAGGAATGCATATAAAAGGCGGTCTAAATGGTCAGCGCGGTAATCCGAACGACCCTAACGACGAAGGCGTATTCATATCGAAGATTAATAGTGGCGGAGCGGCTAGGAGAGATGGTCGGTTAAAGGTTTGTAGTGTCTTTTATTTTTAGTGATAAAAAACTAGCTGTCAGAGTAGAGAAGTTGCGATTGTGATTCAAACTTTCATCCCCTCTTGTAGTCCTTTAGGGGTTGATTTAAAAAAAAAATAATAGTCTGTATTTGAACATGGATCTTAACTAAATCCATATTCAATTTCATCCAAGTCGGTTAAGCGGCTTAGATAAGAAAAACCAACAGATATTTCAGATTACCACGCATTAAACCAGATAATTATGTATTTGATAAGTCTATATAACTAATCAAGAAAGCGATTCTTAGTGGAACTTGCTATAGTGAAAGTAGAATATTTATTTATTTAATTCTGTCATGTTAATGTGTTATATTTTGATAATTTTATGATCTTTTTTTTAATCTCGACTAATAACATAGTAATATAATAGAATAGGCCTATATATACATAGAAACTTTCTTTCCCCGTGTTGGTCCGGGCTCCTTTGCAGAATAGACCACCTACCTTCCTGCCAGGAAGCTCGGAAAAGGCGAGCATAGTCTTACTGTCAGTAACACCGTGACATCTGCCTAGGTGGAAGAGTTTCGCAGCGACTCATCCGGATTGGTACCACCGCCTTACCTATTCCTGCCGCCATAGCGTCATGACGTGTTCCGGTTTCGAGGGTAAGGTAGCCGGCAAACTTACTTTTGCTCGAGGCCTAACATCCCGACCTCAGGTTAGCAACGCACCATTACCACCTTTGGTGTCTCCAGGTGGTGTGAATTTCTTACCATTAGGAAATCCGTCTGCTTATTTGCCTTTTATTTGTGTATCATAAAAAAAAGACAAATTTTCAAGTTGGGTAGGATTACTGTCAAGCATTAATAAATTATATAATACTGAGAGCGTGTTTGATATCCAAGGTGGGCATGCGTCTCCTGGAAGTGAACGGCGTGTCACTGCTGGGCGCGTCCCACACGGAGGCCGTGAACGGTCTGCGGTCGGGCTCGCTCGCGCCGCTCCACCTCGTCGTCTGCCACGGGTACTCGCGCCCGGATAAATACACGGTACCAAAGTCTTCTATGTCTTCAATTTCATACTGAATTCACATTTTTCATGACACACACTACACATAATGCAATTATTTAGAAGCACTTGTACTTTCCACAATATATTTTATTATTTTTTATTTTTATGGTTTTTTAGCCAACCGGTTTCGCTTTATTGTTATATAGCATAACAATAAAGTTGTTATATAGCCCTGATGATGCTTGTATAGCGAAACCGGTTGGCTAAACCATAAAAATAAAAAATAATAAAATGTATTGTGGAAAGTACAAGTGTTTCTAAATAAATTGCATCAAGAATAGAATTCCACCAAGCACCGGCGATAAGAAGTATAGAATCTACACACTACACAGTTTAATGTGCCAAAGGACTGTTAATTCTGTAATTGATAGAAGTTTGGTTAACATTTTGAAATGTTGTTATTCCCATTTTAAATTTGTTATTTAATAAAAATCTATTATAAATTGTTAGCGAATTGCGTTTTAAATATTTTATAACTTAAGCGAAGTGTTTTCTTTTGTTATTCATATAAAAATATAACAAAACAATATTGAAACTAGTTACATAACTCGATCCTATATCAGATATCTATTTACTTTAAAAATATATACAGGGTTAAATATGAAGCACCGGCAAAATTTCAACACTAAGAAGGATATTTATTTACAAATATGACTATTTACTTATAAAAACATTCATTAGTACAGAATAGTAAGTATTTCCTTTTTCTATAGACAGCACTTTGGTAAGTGTGCCCAGGAACTTTATAACTTGTTTCCACTTGCATCTTATTCTAGCTGATAATTCAAAAAGTACAGCAGGAAATTAACCTTTCTTGGGGTCTACTGTGTGCGAACTGAGAGATTTGTTTCCTCTTTTATCATTTGAACGTCTGACTCGAACTTGTTACCACGGGAGGTGTTTTTTAATGAATATGATTTGAGTGTCTTCAAGGAAAGAGTGAATAGACACTTTTTATTACACTTACACATCTTTATTTCTCCACCTTTTATCAGATGCGGTACTTTGTTCTAAATTATCCTGTATGAAAAATTCAAATAGTCTAAAAATAAATCACTTGTCACAATATGTCCGTAGTACGAGGGATGACGTCATGAGCCTGCGCATTTGATTGCGGTTGGCAGAAATTTGATGTGCGATGCTGAGTCATTTGTTTACGTTATTTTCATACGATCGAAAAGAGTAATAATTTGTTTTTTTTTCATTTTATTAAATCGTGTGTCGTTATTGAGCTTGTCCTTTTAAATTAACCCTGAATATACATTTTATAATAAGTGTAAATTCTTATTTATCCATCCATCAGTATTTTATTGGATAGTTCTAAAGATGTGAACTCCCGAATAACGCTGCAATTTAAAAGAGGTCTTCCACATGTAGTATTTTATTCATAATACTCATAATTGAGTATATTATATTGTGCTCAAATGAGATATGAAAACATGTAGTTAATTGTATGTGATGTTCCCAGACGGGCAGCGAGAGCGGGACGGCGGAGACGGCTGGTTCTCTTTCTCACTCCACCTCGAGCCTGGACAGAGATGACTCCTTGCACCAACAACAACAGGTAACTTTTGACATGACCACCGCTTGTGGACACCATAATGATGCATATTGCATAGCTAAGCTAAGGTTAAGCAATTTATTCTCTAGAAATTGTTGTTCTTTTTAATTCTTTGAAATTTTATTTGTAACTTATGTTGTTGTTGACCTCCTAACAATTAGTATTTGACTATTTAATGTAGGCATATTTAAAAACATGTTATCATCTCGTTAGGGGATGCGTTATAATATTTACCTGTGTACGTGTAAATAAAGTGTGTGATTAAATACGCAGAATACTTTGAAGTTGATTGGGACATAAATATGGTGGACTTTTCAGTGAATTCCTCACCTTTCTTAAATAAGTATCTTCACGCTCATATACCCGAACAGGTTAGGCAGGGATACAACCAGGGTACACACGACTAGCTAAAGTCACTAAGTCCCACAATGTGATAGGTGTGCCTACGCCATATCATAATGTGATAGGTGTGATAGGTAAGCCTACGCCAACCGGGCACAAATCCAAACCTGAGCAACAGTTTTAGCTAGAAAATTGGAAAAACTGCATTTTCTTTTTGTTGGCCGACCCGGAAATCGAACCATGAAGTCAAGTCCAACACCTGGATTACTAGACCACAAATACGATATTCTTTCTTAAATAAGGACTCCATTGGGACTGTCTTTGTATACAAATAGTAGTTGATATATAATTTGACATATTACCTACCCCGTTACAACCAAGTAAAATAAAGCGCTCCATTAGATGACAGGATGCAAGTACATTTATACCACCGATTTCTTTTCTTTCTGAAATTGCATACATTTTGTTTTAAAATATATTTTTTTTTTATATTTATTGTTTCTTTTTACGAAACATGGAACTAATCATTTTTAAATTTCTCTATTTCTAAGCTCTATCACCCGGTCGAAACCAAACCTGTCGCTAGATGAATAAACAAAATTTCTTTTATATAGCAATAGTAGTTGGTAGCAAGCTCTGTAATTGAACAAGAAAATATTTATTTTCATAGACTATACTAATAATAAAGATTCTTGTAATGATAACCAATATAAATCTAAAAACTTCTGTGGGCCACTCACTGAAAAGACCCGACTAAAGAAACGGAGTGCAATCTTTTCTAATTCTTAACAGATTCCATCTATGTTTTTCTTCTTTCTTCGTATGTTTGTTTCGTTACGTGGCAAATAGCAAACCGATTTTTATGCATTCATTTAGAAAGGTAGGTCATGACATTTTTCCCACTATTTCGGAATCATTTGCTACCTTTAAAAAAAAGAATTATTAAAAAACGAGGCAATGATAGTTAGAGTCGGTTTTTGCAGTTTTTCTGCGCCTTATTATTGAATATAATGTTTAGCTATGATATAAGACATATTTCATGACACTAAATAACTATTCCACAGGAGCATCACGTACAACAGGATTTAGTAGAGTTTGAACATGAGAAACAAGTCGCAGAAATGAGGGGGAAATCAACACCCGAAAAGGTAAAAATGCTCTTTCTGGCAACTGTGTGTGTCTTGTCCAGGGATATTTATTAATATTATATTATTTATTATTTATATATCATCAGGTGATGGACATAGTGCACGCTGTGGAGAGCATAGCCCTGGAGCCGCCCCCCACCTCGCCGGAGCCCCACCACAAGACCACCACCGTCGTCATGTCCAAGCACACGCTACACTCTCAGGTCGGTACTCCACTTCAACATTATCACCATGTAGTACAGTAGTGTAGAGGGGCACAGAGCATTAGTTTATTTTATGATAATGGAAGGCAAACAAGCAGACAGATTTCCTGATGGTAAGAAATTCTTGCCGCCTTGAGACACCGAAGGTGGTAATGGTGCGTTGCCAACCTGAGGTTGGGATGTTGGGCCTCGAGCAAAGGTAAGTTTACCCGCTACCTTACCCTCCAAACCGGTACACGTAATGACGTTATGGCGGCAGGAATAGGTAAGGCGGTGGTACAAATCCGGGTGAGTCGCTACGAAACTCTACCACCTAGTCAGATGTCACGGTGTTAGTGACAGTAAGCCTATGCTCGCCTTTTATGAGCTGCCTGGCAGGAAGGCAAATGGTGATGGAATTCGTTGATTGATATCGGTCGTCTGATTGGTAGGGATGAGTCTGATGTATTGGTACTGTCGTGTTTCATAATAATGCAACCGGCAAACTTGATCAAAAGGTTGGAGATGGAAGATATCTTCGCCCTAAGGCTGGCAACACTCCAATAACATCTTTAGTGTCTATAAACGATGCGATTTTTTTGCCATCAAGAGCACCGTCTAACTAAAGTCTGATTATAATACTATGAATTGGCGTTTTAGAAAAACAGGTGCAGACGTTGTGTTTAGCAACTAGTACTTTTTTTATATCGTGGGTAATATAACTTTTTTTATATTATATTATACCTTTAAAAAATCTAGCGATAGTATAACATTTTATTATTAACTAAATACCGATCGACACCAAGATAAAATTATTGTGAGCTATTATCTATATTTTCCCCGTGTTGGTCCGGGCTCCTTTGCAGAATAGACCGTCTGCTTTCCTGCCAGGTCGTAAAAGGCAGCATAGACTTACCGTAACTAGCATCATGGCATCTGACTAGATGGTAGAGTTTCGCAGCGACTCACCTGGATTGGTACCACCACTTTATCTATTCC
>NJDC01000527.1:153197-174537 GCA_002245475.1 Calephelis virginiensis | reverse complement strand
AAGTCTGACTATAATACTATGAATTGGCGTTTTAGAAAAAACAGGTGCAGACGTTGTGTTTAGCAACTAGTACTTTTTTTTATATCGTGGGTATTATAACGTTTTTTATATTATATTATAACTTTAAAAAATCTAGCGATAGTATAACATTTTATTATTAACTAAATACCGATCGACACCAAGATAAAATTATTGTGAGCTAATATCTATATTTTCCCCGTGTTGGTCCGGGCTCCTTTGCAGAATAGACCGTCTGCTTTCCTGCCAGGTCGTAAAAGGCAGCATAGACTTACCGTCACTAGCACCGTGACATCTGACTAGATGGTAGAGTTTCGCAGCGAATTACCTGGATTGGTACCACCACCTTACCTATTCCTGCCGCCATAACGTCATGATGTGTTCCGGTTCGGAGGGTAAGGTAGCCAGTAAACTTACTTTTGCTCGAGGTCTAACATCCCCGCCTCAGGTTGGCAACGCACCATTACCAAATCTTCCAAATCGAAATTCTTACCATCAGAAAATCCGTCTGCTTGTTTGCCTTCCAATATAATAAAAAAAATCTATTTTTTTTATTGTGGTGCAGCCGCTTTATTGAACCACGATTTCATTTAATAGGCTATTGTTTAAAATCTGATCACTGTATATAAATTATTACACTACTTTATCTTATTTTGGAATCTTGGATAGATTTGCTACAGTTGAATCCGTTTTCTTATTTGCCTTTTCATAGAAAACAATTACTATATTTAGAAGGTCGGTAAGAAACAATAAAAAGTGGACCAGTCAAAAAAGCTATAAAAACATAATGAAAACTATCTACTAACAGTGTCCAAAGATGTACGAGTAAAAATACTACTAGCACTTGTTGCTATTGAAAAATAAACATTACACGATTTACTTATATTGACTAGCGTACACGCCTACCTACACCGACTAACCGCGAGGCTCGGGTTCGATTCCCGACGGGGGCAGGCATTTGTGGGATGAATCGTTAACTATAACACAAGCATATAATTTGCTTACTTTGGGGTTAGATTCAATTTGTATGACTTGTCCAGAGATATTTATTTATTTATTTATATCTCTGAAAATAGAGCGGTTCTTTGAATATGGTGATAGAGTAGATCACAGGTATTCAATTATAAATTAATAGTTTTTGTGATAAAATTATTTATAGGTATTTTTTCCATATTAAAATGTAGAAAGTAAAAAAAAAGTAACAATTTTTTTGTTACCTTATTTATTCACCCCAGTAATAAAAAACCAGAAAACTGTTCTTCACACTAACAATATTGTTGAGCCTCTCCTTAATTATGTTCTATTAGTAGTTCCTTAGTAATGTCCTACGAGATTCAAATTAGCATGCGCTATCGTATTTTTTTAAGGCAAAACATTTCAAAAAAATTTTAACTTTTTAACCCTGTCTCTGATAGTAACCTCTTTCTTTCGCATTTTTAACAGTTATAACATTAAAATTATAGATTATTCTATTACTAGAGTATATCTAACTCAACAGGCTGTATTTATTGAAACAACCTGTGCATTTACATGAAAATAGTTCGTTAGCTCACCTGTCTTCCTATTAATATTATAAATGCGAAAGTTTGTGGGTTTATTTGTTTGTTACTTTTTTTACGCAAAAATTACTTAACGGATTTTCATGAAATTTGGCACACACATAGAGGGTTACTTGGATTAACACATAGGATAATTTTGATAGCGAAAAAATGTTTCTATGGGACCATTAACCATGCGGGCTACGCCGTGGGCAACAACTGGTTTCTTATAAAGGCGAAGATTTTATTTGGCGACGGCAAATACATAGGCTCTTCAATATGTATGTTCTGTGCCCCTTCACTACCATTAAAAAACCATTTAGCAAAACGTAGTGTTATGTTAAAGAATGACTAGTATATTTTTAAAAGCATTTTAAATGAATACTTAGTAAATCGATTATTTTAAAGTATAAAATAATATCAAAAGGCATGTAAAATATTAAAAAGTACTGAATATTTATACTGTACAGTTATAACCTATTTAAATTCTCCAATAACAAATTACAATGTACTTTGCACGTGAAACCTTTGAAAGCATGCACCTTGTATAGTATAAAGCTTGCATGAAAATATGTTTACTCTTTCTATATAGATATACGTATGATATGTATGAGATATATCTTCCAAAATAAATGATTTCTATATGCTCAAGTTTGTCAAGGGAAAGCTCTTCCTAACTTAAAACGGGTATTAGTTTCTGTGTAGACGTAGGCTTAAAGCGTAATATTTAATAAGCATGTAAATTCGTAAATATAAATTTGTGTATTCTGAAACATTTTCGTCCCCTGTTTCCATTGCATAGGATACTTGTACTTTTAGTTGATGTCGTACTTTGTTTGGATACCCTCTAAATTTTTAAAACCCGGTTCTATACTCATAAGAATTACGTCCATTGCAGAAAGCAAAACCTGAGGGATTGGAGGGAAACACATAGTACTACAATTAAAACAACTGTCCAATTAGTGTATATAATAAATATGTAGTGTTTTTATCAGTAAATAAGTTTTATAGAATGTCGATCACAAAACTTTTGTGATGTTTAAATTATATTTTGTTTTATTTATGTGATGTTTTAAATATTTTATTACAAGCTATTAATTGAAGTAAATATAAATTACATTGGGGTTATTAATAATAGTGTTTGTATAGTTTTGAGTCTAGCACAGATAATTAATTATTATTATTTGAAGTGACTAAATGCAATTGTTACCAATTCAAATTAATTTGTATATTTTTATGACGTAGCTGTTTTTTTTATTTGTAACTAAAACAGTTTATTTTTTTATTGTTAAATGAAATTTATTATCTGGTCTAGACTACTTCACAACTCCATTTATTCTAAAGTTTAATGTTATTATAAAATTATAATACTGAATTTCCATTTAATGTCGCTATTACTAATTTTGTAGTTTTTTTTTTAGTTATTTGACTTCATGTACAGAGTTACTGGTAACTAACGCATTACCTCTCTAAGGCGGCTTTAGTGCAACAAAAGGAACAACTTTTGTTCTACAACTTTTAAAAAATTTCGAAAAAAGAATTTGGTTCTCCATATTATATTTTTTCCGAGGACGATGATTTTTTTTTGTATTGAGAACCAAATACTTTTTTCGCGATTTTTTTAAAAGTTGTAAAACAAAAGTTGTTACTTTTGATGGACTAAAGCCATCCTAGAAAGGTTATGTGTTAGTTACCAGTAACCCTGTATATGAAGTAAAATAACTTGTAAGAAAATTCAAATTTATTTACAATTAAATTCATTCAAATTTGTCTTAGTTAATATTAGTATAAAACGCTGTCAACTTGGTATAAATCAATTTTTTTACATTATTGAGCCTATATCTCGTCAACGCTAATGTACAATAATATTCTTTATTTTTACTTAATATTCTTTTATTATTTTTTTTAGAAATTTCTACAACAATATTTTTTGTAATTCAGTATTTTTTCTACTACCGTGTTTATTTTCATTAATTTATTAAGAATAGTTAGCGTAACATCGCCGATTGTCGAGTTTCGCGTTTGGTTTCCAACAACATTTGTATGATAAACATCGATTTTTATATTTTCAGAGATTTTTTAGTGTTTTATTTCTAGATTTTATGGTTTATATTTCTATACTAATATGTATTTCTGAGTACCAATTAATTTCGCTACTTATTTCACAAGATAATAATATTTTAAGGTTATAAGTAAATAATGTATTTTTGATTGTTTTATTGATTTTTACAAGTTTACAGCGATTTTATTATGAAATGGTTGCTTATTATTTTAAAACCTAATATTTCTCGAATATTTGTCGTAATCAACTCCCGTATTTAATGTATTTTAAAATTATCAAACTACTCGCTGTATCAACGTTGTTCCATAAAAAAACAATAAGATGAAATGTATATTTTGATGCTCTCTGTATACTGTGTTATCGTTTTATAGATGTCACGCATTGACAACATTATATAGATTAACAGTAATAATGTATTAGATTATATCTACGACTTCCAATATATAGATCCACAAATGTGATAGTATGTAAGGTTACGTTTGAGTTAGAATCATGGTAGTACTGTGCGGGTGTACGAAGCATTATATATTGGCAATTTTGTGTTGTTTTGCACAAACACTAAACTAATATTAAGTTATCGCAGTCTCCTTTCAAAGATAGTGATAAAAAGAGACAAAACACATTTAGTACTTGACATTTCTACAGACTTGTAACGGTAAAAAAAAAGAGTTAAAATTTCGCCACAAGACTTGAATCCTTAGTAGCTCAAATGGTAAGAGCATATATTGGCTTAAGACGAAAGGTTACAGGTTCAAAACCTTTAATCTGTTCGTTGGGAAACATTTAGTAGAAAAGGTAACGAGTTGACATGTCCAGACTAATTTGACCTGTCTAAAATGTTTCATCTCTTTTCGTTTTCTTTTATTGGAAAAAGATAGCATACTATTAAATTAAGTTTAGTTGGTGCTTAGTAGAATTGCAACCATTTGTAAACTAAACTTAATTTAATTGTATGCTATCTCTTTCCAATGAAAGAAATCGAAAAGAGATGGAAAATTTTTAACAATTTTATGTGGAGTTATTTAACGTTGAGAAGATCTTTCTTCGAAAACGTACATAAAAGAAGTTTAAAAAAAGAATTATTTTTTAAAATTAAGTATATTTCTTGACGCAAAAATGATGAGATACCACGTTATAATAGTTTCTTTTAAATTACCAACTTGCTCTTATTTGTACATTCATGCTACAATAACGTCATTTCTAGCCATTGTCGTGTTCCATACTGGAGAATAGAGTGGCCGGTGGACTTTCACTAGTAGTTTAAAGATATCGGTCATAAGATAGCGAGGCACCAGTAACATATACGGTGTCTATAGGCGGTGTTTATCTCTTACCATCAGCAGAGCAGTCTGTTTGCTATGTTATAACATGAAAAATCTTATTATGGCTATTAAATAAAATAAGGTCAAATTAACAGGGTCTGTGTGTTGTTTAAATTTATTTTGGTATCTATTAAGTATTTCTATGTGTTAGTATCGTTGTCTAACACCCATAACACAAGCTTTGTTATTTGCTTACTTTGGTGTTAGATGAAATTTGTGTATCATGTCCAAGGATATTAATTCATATTACTAAGTATTATTTATATTAATAAGTCAATCTTTCATAGTAAATCCGAAATACTAATGCAAAAAACCTTTTTTGACCGCCTCGTTGGTCGAGTGGCTAGCGTACATACCTAACGACATCGACCAACCGCGAGGCTCGGGTTCGATTCCCGACGGGGGCAGGCATTTGTGTGATGAACATTTCGATGTCTGCATTTCCGGGTCTGGGTGTATATTAAAAATATTCTGGTATCTCTTTAAGTATTTCTATGTATTAGAATCGTTGACTAACACCCATAACACAAGCATATAATTTGCTTACTTTGGGGTTAGATTCAATTTGTGTGTCTTGTCCAGGGACATTTATTTTATTTAAAAAAATCGTAACCTTTACCCTCTTTACCAATCACCAACTACCATAGATATACATTGTTTGTCTGACAATATTATCTGTTAAGATTTTGTTTTCATGTATGTGTTTTATATACACGCCAAGTCCCTTACGAAGTAGACAGAGAGTATCGAGGGCCAAAAGTCACGATCCTCGCAGTCGTGCCTAGCTTCCACCACATTCATTACTCTCGGTTTCAGGGACTCTCGAACTCTTATCTCTTACTAGCTGACCCAGCAAACGTTGTTCTGCTATTTTTTTAATGTGATTTTTTAAACAAAATTGGGGTGAGTCACCTTTATCACTTAGGGGTATGAAAAATAGGTGTAGGCCGATTCTCAGACTTACTCAATATGACTTACTCAAAATCACAAAATTTCATGAGAATCGGTCAAGCCGTTTCGGAGGAGTACGGAAACGAACATTGTGACAAGAGAATTTTATATATAAAAGCATAAAAGCATCTTCACACCCATATCCCCGAAGGGGTAGGCACGTTCACAACAAGGGCATCCACGACTAGCCGAAGACACTAAGTCCTACAATATTACAGGTGGCTAACCTATCGCCAACCGGTCACATTTCCAATCCCGAGCAACATTTTTTTTATTAGAAAATTGGAAAACCTCAATTTTCTTTTTGTTGCCCGACCCAGAATTCGAACCCGGGACCTCATGCAGTCAAGTCCAACAACTGAACCGCTAAACCACATAGGCAACTTTTATATATAAGATAATATAATCAATACCTAAAGACCTGAGAAAGTATATATTTTATATTACTTCTCTTGCTGTTTTCAGAATACTTGATTATTTTAAGGTATTATGGGTATTATGATTGTCTTTTTTATGAAAATGGGCATCAGTAAAATATTATTTAAAACTGCTTAGTACTTAGTGTAAGATATACCGCATATCGAAAATATGTGTTTTATTTTCATTAAATATTTGTTGAAACATTAAAAAGTCAAATAGTTTGGATCTAAAATTTCTGCTTGTCTCTTTAATGTTTAAACGATTGATGAAAAACTCATTAAGACTCACTGGTACTTAAGAAGGTCATTTTGATAGCAAAGAAATAATTATTTATAGCGCTTCCAACTGTAAACAGAGTCGCCAGTTCTTCGTTTAATATTTCTGATTGACAATCTTGCCCACAAAATTGTTATAATGATAAAATAATCAAAAACGTAATTGTGGGAATTACACTTCCGACAATGACATCCAAATGACGTTTCACGAAATTACCGTTTAGTTCCGATTTTGACTACTGAACAGATAACTTGGTGGCACTATAGCTACAGCTCGTTGAAAAAGAGTAGACAAATAATGAGGGCGCCACCGTCTTTAACATGACAACTAGGAGTAAATTATTCTAAGACGAAGAGTCGTTTTAATCGTTTGAGTCCCAAATTCTATAGTAATGTGTAGTGTTATTTTAACTAAATTCTGTTAAACACCTTTCGAGCACTATATGATGATGAATGCTTTCTTGAATGTTACTACGAATAGTCTTGTTCGTTGTATACAAATGTCTGGATTAAGCATGTAATATTAAATAAATTTGCATAACAAAGTCAAATAATGTTAAATGAATTTATAGAATACAGTATTACATAATATTAATGTACTCCTAGCGGAGGCTGTGACACGTTCTCATCGTGTTGCTAGATACAAAAAAGATCCGATATAATTAATTTACACTATATAAATGGACCGGTAGTAAATTGCTACTGTATTTGAAACCTGACAAAATGACCTTTTTTCGATTCCATTATTGTAAAAAAATGTTGTCAATCGTGTTCAATTCCTATACCGTTCGAAATGTAAGAATATAATAGACTTTTGCTACCACAAGTGTTACCAGCTATTAAATTATACCTGTATATTGAAGTATTTACATTCAATGATTTATTATTACGACAAATATGCGTCACTAAAATTTTGCTATTTGTCATTATATTACTATTATCAAATAGTCTAATTATGTGAAAGATAATTCATCTTTCATGCTAGAAAATGTTTCGCTCTAAAATCTTGCAAAATGGCAAATATCTGTAATAATAATAAATCAAAGTTCAAATCTGACCAAAATGTATTTTTAGGAATTTAACTTAATATTTTGTCTTGTAATAACTGTTCTTACTGCATTTTCGACGAAATTTTATAGCGAATCTGTGTGCCGTATTTTCAAGTAACGCCTTTCTATATAGCAAGTAATTCTATGTCTGATAATTTATGAAGAAACATTATACTCACGTGATTACCATAGCTATATTTAAAAAAAATTGATGTACCCTGTCCAAACTTGACTTCAACAATTATAATTTCACACTTTACGTTGCATGCTTCGTCTTGTTTTTTTTTAGTTTTGGGCATTAGCGTTAGCATTTCCCATTATTCAAGTCGAAATTTGTATCAGGTTTTATTGTATATGTTTGTATATAAGTATTGATTTAACAAGATCGACATTAAATTACTTTAAATCAATTTTATGTCGTTGAAAAAGGCATGTCAAGGTCTTTAGTAAAACAGTGTCCTCATTACTCGAGCTCGTTTAATGAGATTTGGCGAAAATTGTACAAAATGCCACTAAAATTATCTAATTTCATTCAATGTAAACGCGAAATTCAATCATTACGAAAAAACTACGACCGTCTTTTCTCTCGATGGCGCCAAAACTCTGCTTCGTCTCATATATTAGTTTTAAAAAGCAATTACTATTGTGACCAAAAATAAAAGCAGTTTATTTATATTTGTCAAGTTATCTATTCAAGACCTTTAAAATGTTGACCATACATAATTGGGTGCAAAAATTAAAAACATATTATATATTTTCCATTAATCTGCGCTCAAGTAAAAATTGTTACTTGCGTAGAAAAAAACATCTTGCTACAAGTCTATATACGCAATTGCATACTTGTAAGCTAAAACTGCATTTACATTGTATATAAGTAAATTCTTTTGTACTAATATATCTTGCATTTAAAAGTCACGTTTAATTGGTATCATGAAACTTACAATCCCCTTGAAACGGGCAGTTAAAGACACTCTTTGTATAATACGATCGTACTAAAATTTTATACGAGCGCCAGTAATATAGTTCGTTTGTTTTAAAAAGCTTCAGTGTGTACTGACAGGCATCATATACATAATACGAGTATTTTCATTATCTCGCTGGATATGTTTGCGATATATAATTATGCAAATTATTTGTTTGATAACATATCAACACATTAATTATTCATGCAATTTTTGTTATTACAATAGTTTAAGCAATGTTTAATTCATTTAAGGTCAATTCACCAAAATGATGACTGCCATTCATTTCAACGTTGTGTAACCTTGTGAAGTAAAATGTTATCTTTGTAAACAATTTTATATTATACAAAATTATTCTAATTGAATTTATATTTTAGGGTTGAATATGAATACACATTGTTTTAAAAATTAAAAGTGTTTCAATGAACTTACTTTAATATACTTTCTGTAACATTTATTTTGGAAGATTTTTGGTTATGCGCTCATATATTTTTGCCTAATCCTAACGGGCTATTTATTTTAATTTTACCGTTTTCCTGCAAGTTGCTTTTGCCAATTTTCCAAATATTGGTTATACGTTTTTATGAATCTTGTAAAGAGCACGTTTTTAGAAAAGTTTGTGTGACTTTAAAATGTACATTGTTGGTTTGGTTAGTCGTCTAGTTCACAAGAGGCGCCACACTCACCGCTCGCTGTGTTCAGCCAAAAGGTCAAGACGCCCCCGCCACAGGCAGCCACAGGTCCACTTGACGAGGGCACCTCGGTCGACCCGCCACAGCTACAGCCACAGCCACAGCCACAACCAAAGCCCCAACCACCACCTGTCAAACAAAAACCTCAAGTGCCTCGGAAACCGCAGACGAAGCGAGTTAGTTTCACGAAGGAGCTTAACGAACCAAACTATCAAACGTTGTCGACGAACGACCATATAATGCCCCAAACTTCACCGCATGGGATGCATGATAGAACTGCGAAAGGATTTCTAGATACTAACGTTGCATGCGATGACGATGTCCCTCACCTAATACAAAATCAACCGAACGAAATAGAACTAACAGAAAAATCGTCCGACTCGATACGTAGTGACGACTTTATTATACCTCCTCCACCTTTATTTGCGGCAAAAGTAAGTGAAAGTCGTTTAATTCACGAAAGACCTATCGAGCTAGATGGTCCACTTATCACCATAATTCCCGAGCGAGTTGTACTCCCAGAACTTGTTGAGGCTGAGACAACCATGCAGACTTCCAATTCCACTAATTCACCAGAATCCGAATTTCCCCCTTTAATAAATTACAACGCTTGTCCAACAATGGCCTCATCTTTTAGGTTAGAAGAAGATATATCACGTGCAGCCATTTTTTCAGAAGTACCATCTCATCATATTGTACGTAGTGATCTTCCTGTAGACGAAGATCTTTTAAATAGAATTAGTACTAGTCCCACTGGTGACCCCCAACCGCCTGAGCTCTTACATGCACACTATAGAACTCTTCCTACAGTCTCACATATACCCAATTCCCCTTGCTATTTACATCCTGAGAGACGTTACTTTGATGCATCTTTGACCCCTGTAGAAGATCAGCCTTCATTAAGAGATTTAAGAACAAAGCAACTATCTCCACAAATGGTACATTCTACGTCGTATCCACCAGCAAACCCTTACCCTCACCTAACGACGGTGGCAGGGACCTTCAACCCATACACTTGCACCGTCCCCATACGCGTAAATTCAGCCGATAAACCAGATGATTCCAGTAGTGCACAATTACCTATGCTAGTTCGTGCTGTAGAAAAAGATATTAATGCTAATATTACCCCTACACCTTCAACAAAATTAAGTGACACTAGTAAAAGCAATCAATCAGAAAGAAGGGTGCGTTTTGGTGAAGTGATGACTGCGCCAGAGTATGATATCTTACTAAACAATACAGAACCAGTGAGAGAAGGGAGTACCTCGCCTGCATCCAACCTGAAACCCGCATGGAGCAGGAAAGCCAAATCCTTCGCCACCGGCGAGGTAATCATTTAACGGCATCTTATCCACACACAAACACCGCTTCTTTTGATTGTGTTCGTCGACAACTCGTTCTAATTCGACCTAAGATACACAAAATCATCGTCCTTCTACCCCATTATTTTGACTCTCGGTTATCAACAGGCATCAATTTTAATATACTTTGCATGTTATCATTTTACTTATTATTCATTTATGCGTGTATAATTTATTAACAGCTGTTGGGCTGCATGGGTGTTGAGGTCTGGAGTTGGGATATCACGGCTTGTAAATAGTTTTATAACGCTTTTTAACCATACAACAGTCACTTCAATAGTTTATCATGCTATATTAACAATTCATACGCGCTCACGTTTCACTTAATATTTTCAGGCTTCCCCACCTCAATCTGGTAACTTTGTGAAAGCATCTGTCAGCGATAAGAAAAAGTTCTTTGAAAATGCAATGGAAGAAAGTCATAAATCATCGCCAAGACCAGGTTAGTTATATTGTATTATGGCAAAAGTTTCAATTCAATTTATTTATTTGCAATCCACAATGGTAGTAATTCGATGGTAGGTTTAGCGCAAAGTTTTTTTTTGTTATTTTCATCTAGTTTTCAATAACATTTAGTCCTGTCCTGATAAATAACCTTAAACTCTCGAAAGTTGTCCTTGTATTTTTCCCACCACTTAAAAGTTAAATCAGTTAATAGTTTGTTAAAACAATATTTGTTTACATGTAAAATACGTCCTCTTTTCTGGTTTTTACCTGCATACTACAGTACAGTAAAATTGTCATTTCAGATAAAGTATTCACATTTTTATCAGCGGATGAAGTGGAAAAATTGAAGCAAGAAGAAGAGAGGAAGATGGCGTCACTATCACGCTCCGAACTTGGCTCGTGGTCTCCAGGAGAAGACCGACAGAGCGGAGACAGTTCACACTCAGACGATGAACCTTATGAGAACGGGCACAGGTAAAATGTTGTTATATATCATATGATATCTATTACATACATATTTTTCCTCGTGTTGGTCCGGGCTCCTTACCAATACATCAGACTCATCCCTACCAATCAGACGACCGATATCAATCAACGAAATCCATCACCATCTGCCTTCCCGCCAGGCAGCTCGTAAAAGGCGAGCATAGGCTCACCGTCGCTAACACCGTGACATCTGACTAGGTGGTAGAGTTTAGCAGCGACTTGCCCGGATTGGTACCACCGCCTCACCTATTCCTGCCGCTATAACGTCATGACGTGTTCCGGTTCGGAAGGTAAGGTAATCGGTAAACTTGCTTTTGCTCGAGGCCTAACATCCCGGCATCAGGTTGGCAACGCACCATTACCATCCTTGGTGTCTCTAGGCGGCGTGAATTTCTTAACATCATTAAATCCGTCTGCTTGTTTGCCTTCCAATATCATAAAAAAATTACATATATCGAATTCGAACCTCGCCGATTGGCTTCGCTAGGTATGCGCACTAACTACTCGAACAACGGTCCTGCATAAGAACCTATATGGTTGATGGTTTGTATTACTATTTATGATTTTTAGCAGAGAGCTTGTGTTACTTACGTTTATTTTGTATGTGAGATGTCAGCGAACAAGCACACGGGTCTCCTGATGCTAAAAGACAATCGTGGCCTATAGAGACCATAGCTGTTACTAGTGCGTCGCTGTCCTGTAGCCGGGATGTTAGCCTATGGTGCAAGTCTACCAGCCACTCTACCCTCGGACCGGAACATGACAGACTCATTATGGCGGCAGGAATAGGTATCCCCTGATTCCTATCCGGGGAAGTTGCTTCACAGCACTCAGATGATCTTACTAGCGAATTTTTTCTACATCTCTCTGACCGGGTGTGCTAACATTAATATCTTTCTTTTTGTAATATATATCTTTCAAGGAAGGATTTATTTATTTTTATTCAACACAAAATAATATGTTCGTATCCCGTATATACTCGTATTACAAGTCCTCTGACTAATATGACAATAGAATAAACAATGTGCCTGCTTATTTGTCGCGCCTAAGTTATAAACGTGTTTCCTAAAGTATACATTTAAAACAAATAGAAACATATATCCTTTTGGAAATAATATTATATTTTATCTTGTTTTATTTGTTTTAATTGAAGCAAGCTAAGGAAAAATAAGCGGTTTGTAAAATAACACTTGACTACGGTTTTTTTAATTTTGAGCACATATTCGTATTTTTGTTTATTAAAACACTTTGATTATTTTTGTACTTTAAAAACAAATAATTACAATTTATTATGATCATAATTTTCCGATTTTAAATGATTTATGTAATTTATTTTGAAGCGTACTAAGGAAACCCAAACGGTTTGTTAAACAGATAACAGTACAATCCACGTGTATGTTTTTGTGTGTACTTTTAAGCACCCTTTAGAACTCCTTGCACCATCCGTAAAGTTTGTTTGTAGAAATTTCAAATAAACTAAAACAGCCGTAATTTAAAAATTAAACACTCGTTGAACACGTGTTTTATTAAACACAATTTAAAATTGTATTTTCGACCAATGACATACTACTAAGTCATCAACGTGAAGAATGTTATTGGTTGGATCAGTTTTAGACTGATTAGATTTTCCATTAATTGTCGCTATATTCATAAATTTTGCAAAATTTAAGGAATGATATTAGATATTTCATGAACATCGATTCAGAGGTGTAGCTATGATTGTTTAAAATTTGTACACCTGAGTTCCGGTTAATTAAATCTTAGTGAATTAGAACTTAGGAATTGTTATTGCTTTGAGGCGTTCCTAGATTGATGACGTCAATATTTGTTAAAAAAAAAACTATTTTTATAAAACGTTTAGGTTTTTGAACAAATCTCACAAATTGACCTTAAACTAACCAAATAGAATGTCTGCGTTATGGGTGTTAGTCATCGACACTAATATTTACATAGGAATAATTAAATAAGACCCAGAAATTCAGATATTTAGAAGTTGGTCACACAGTTGGCCTCGCGGTTGGTCAATGGTGTTAGACGTGTACACGACCCCTCGATCGATCAACGAAGCGGTCAAAACGCAGTCAAATGACTTAAACACAGACGTAATTTTATCTTCGAATGTTCAACACTGAATGCCTCTTTTTTTAAATTTCAATAGTATCCCTAGTGTTACCCAAATTTCCAATTTTAATAAATTTTGTATACTTTTAATTAATCACATATTTTCCTTTTACTTTTCGTCAGTTTATTGAAGCAAGTATTTGTAATGTTAATACCACAGAGTTAAAGACTACTACACTACTACAATACAAATATGAACACTAGGAGAACTTCCTACAAACGCTCGAAAACGGTACACTCACACAACCATGGGCATCAACAAGGCCCCTAAACGGTTGTCGCGGTGCCGTAGTAGTGTTGTCACGTTGTTGTTTGTTGCTGCAATCATTTTAAAATGCCACAAGCGTGTCACCGTTTTGCTGGGATTAACCGGCGCCATTAAATTATATTTTATTATTTGTAAACTACGTATACGGTTAATTAAAAAATACGACAATCTTGATACTTCAGGTCAGATCAGAGACTGAAGTATAGGTTAGTATTTTGGTAACTAGACTTAGTTTCCCCACTGTTCATATTTGTACGATGACAGTTTGGTAAATTCTACATATAATTGCTTCAGAAGCCCACTATCCGACTTCATTAAAACAAAATCAGTAAATGGATCGTACTTTCTGAACAGTATGTCTTCGGGAGCAGTGAGTCCCTCGGCTAAGTCCCGCAGACGGGCGGGCGGTGACGAGGAGGACGCCAGCACGCGCGCCGCACGCCGCGCAGCTTGGAGAGCCGCTCGTTTGCGCTCCCTCGAACAGGTAACTTAGCGAAATGCATGAACATACACAACTCCTACACACATTCTTAGATGCTCATTTCACATTCAGTCTCAAAAGAAAATTTTAATTATGGGATTCTACTTCAAATTTATTACTTTACAAATATTTTAGAAAATCTTTATCGTTATGGCAATATTAACATTGAAGCGATAGCTTTCTCTTGTAACAAATGTTTACGAAACAATATAAATATGTAGAAATGTCATAGATGGCGATTGGTGTGGAATTTATGTGAAATTGCTTCTTGTTGATTAACAAAAAATAACATTTTAGGATGCGATTGAATCACAAAAAGCGATTAAAAGCATGGTCGGTCCTGCGCATGAGATTATAGGAGAGGTTCCAACGAGAGATAAATCTCCTCCCGAGGTAATTTGTGCTCTAATAATATGACTTAATTCTGTTACAACTAATAATACTTTCAAGGATGAAAAGAATGAATCGTATTTATTGAAATGTTGATATAATTTGTATTGTATAAGTTTTAAACTGTGGTTGAACGAAATCAAAAATCATGAAAATGTTTTTATTCTCTGGTATATATACCGATATTATTAATGGTATAAATACCGATATTTTAAATTTAATTTTGGTGAATTTACTTCTAAGAACAGATTTGTGGGTAAATAAAAAAAATTACAGTTTTTAGTAAAACTTGGAAGATTGTTTTTTTTTATTTTTATTTGTGAAGGAATACTAGTATAAAGTGACTATAAATTTTCTTAAAAAATCAATACATAGTTAATGTTATTATACATACAATACATTCTTTTCATCCTAATATTATATGTATATCCAATACCGTTGTATATGTTAACACTTGAATGATCATTAACATTTATATGTGGGATGCGAATCGTGTACCCATCGTAGTGTTGCCAGTGTAAACGTAGCACATAATACTCTTCCTATGTTGTGATCGTGGTCAGGTCATCGTCGCTTTGCTGGCCTAAGCTGTGTGTCTAATTTGGGGTGTGTTGTGAAATTCGCTTTACAAATTATAGAAATGGCCCCTGCCTCGTATCGCGTTACGTACAAAACCGGGCCCTATATTGGCCGTGAAGGAGAAGGAAAAGTTGTTAGATGAGCGGATAACACTTCGCACTGAGGAATACGTCTGTCCGGCCACCGGCGAGACCAAAGTTCGAACGGTGGAGTACATTGAGAAACTCATTGAGAAAGAGGTACAGGACGCCTTTGTAAATGCTGAGTAATCGTAGGACGCTGTACACTTGCAACGCAGAAGTGTGTGGTTTATGTAATTTGTGTATTATACAAAACATGCTTGGCTTCTGCGACGAATGACGGAAAGTCGATGACAGTGACGTAAACACTAATACGAAACAGGACAAGTTGACTCAAGTGTTGGGGCCTATAACATAATATGCACTTTTTGTTAGACACTTCGTACGACACCTTTTTTGATGTAGATTTTACTACCTAGACGACACGTAGAACTCTCACAAAACTAATATTTTTTATAGTGCGTTTTTGAAATTTTTCTGAAATTTGATGTGAATGTTTGATATTTTATTAATAAACTTCGAGTACGGCTGAACACGAGTATTATTATTAAGATAACATACCGGAATTAAAACTGTATCATATCCACATTTAAGAATAATAATTTGACTTTTTTTGCGGAACAATTATTACATTAATTTAACATTACACTATTATTATTATTATCTGTAAATATGTTAATTAGAACGTAAAACTATATAATCAATTATTAATTTTCCGATTAATAACTTCGTTGAGTATGTATCTGCACACTTGTGACTATTATTAAACTTTTTTAGCAATGACATAAACCTAGTTGGTATGCTACAAGAAACTTGAAATCTTCGAGAGGCTCTGGATTCTTATGGCGAAAAATTTATGACGATACTCAAAAAATTAAATTATAACTTATTTTATAGATTCACGATTTTATAACAGAAGTCTATTCATAATTGTGCAGCTACATGTATACCTACGTATGACGATAATCAAAGCAATCATTTCTGTACTCTTATCTAATCTTACCAGAATTTCGATTCCTTTTTGACTTATAAATATTATTATCCGCTTTACCACAAAATATGTTATACGCATGTTTAACTAAACACTGTTTAAAATTGACGATTAACCAATAATATGTCGATGACGTCTCAGCATGTGATTGGTAGAGAACGCAACTTTAAACACTGTTTAGTAAAACTCGTGTTTAATTAGTGTTTAAACTTTTTGTAGTAAGACTTCATGAATATCACCTGTGTTTATCAATATGTTTAAAATTTATACCCTAATATATTATTGTGCAAAGGATGCTGTTTTGATTGTTTTGTCATATGTACCTATGAGCCGTACTCTTTATTTATTAATAAGACTTGATGTTTAATTCCGTTGATGTCCGTATACTGCATGTTTTTTTGGCATGGCATGCTAATATTATTGTGTATTTGTCAGACAATTCCTGGATTCTAGACACGGAATCTTCACCGAAAAATGGTTTGTGTCATTTACAAAGTTTTTATTCTTAATACAATGAGTTTACAACGTTATTAAACACCCGCCAATCATTGTCATTTTTATAATGTTGCAACTCGAAAAAAAAAACGCTTAAAATTACAAAAAAAAAACGCATTTTTTTAAACTGTTTTTTGAGCAAAGAGTACCTAATTTACTTAAAGCAAAAACGCTGAATGTTAAAACATATAATATACACAATTCAGATTTGCTACTTTTAATACTAATAAAAAATACTAGTAACAAACATTGTTGTTTCAAAAATAAAGCAGAAACATGTTGTAAACTTATTGTACTCGGATTTAAATATGCTTTAATTTCATATAGTGCTAGATATTGAGCAATAACATTGGTGCGATTTCCTTTGGATTAATGCATGATACTAACATTCATTTATGAAACTTCATACTTAAATTTCAAAATAACAAGTGACTATTTTCTATGTGTTATTATGAAGGCAGATTCGTGTAGTTGTTCATTTGACAATCTTTCAGAGTATTTACTGTTTTTGATAACTCTCCCGCCATCTGAAAGCTCATCAAATATGTTCAATTCATACAGAAATTACTATTTCAGACATTGCATGTAAAGAAATAAATAAAAAGTAATTTACAGATACATTAAGAGGTTGTTACAAAATACCTAATTTTTACAAACATATTCTACATTTTGTGGCTTGTAGATACTAGTCCAGTCAGGCCACTTTTAAATTCTTCTTTGTTTTAAAAACTTTGATTTGAGCTTTATTAAATAGATCGACGACGTTTTTATTGTAGGTAAATTCGCCAGTGTTTAAAGTGTAAAAACTCTATTGTTAGTATATTTATTTCGCTTTTAGCTTTTAGCTTAACATTTAATGTAGGGAAAATTGGTATTATTGGTATTAAAACTTAAATACCGTATATGTTTCTACCAATAGTTTCAATTAAAAAAAATAAGAATTTTCAAAATTAAAAGATAACAAATACCTAAAAGCTATCCCACAGGATGCTATATAAAGATACGGTCCTTCTAAAACCTGTATCACTTGTTACGACCGATTTTCTCTGTAAGTTTTAAGATCTCTCCGCAGAAGTATTCTTAACACAGAATTAATGACTTATTATCTAACTTGCATAACATAATATTTACTAATATAAAACAATGAATGTTTCACAATATTCCCATTATTATTGCAAAGAATACTAATGATGAAGTGACAGAATAATGTAGATAATAACATTTAGAAATGACTTAAAGCTTTACCGTTGCAGTCAAAGTGTGAAAATATTAGTGTACATAGATAAAGTTTAAATTGTAAACTGTTATATTTTTAATTTTACGTCTATTAAAATTTGTAATATATACAATATTAATGAATGAGTTAACACTTTGTGACATATATTAGGAGTATATGGTTTTTTTTTTATTTATAGTCTATTAAGACCAAGGAACGTTAGGGATTATGATTTATAAATACTAACATAGATTTTTACTCAAGGGTTCTAGTTTATCCAATAATGAAACTAGCAAAAAAATAGCTGTTGTAATAATTGAAAAGTTTAAATTTATTTGCAAAAAGAGTTTACAAAATTGTCTAATCTGAGTAGTCTCTTTATTTTTCGATTGTATAAAGATATAAAACAAATTTTTCTTTCATACTAAAGTTATCGATTATAAAACATTTTGATTCATGAAATATACACATTTTAAACAATTCAAAATTTTGTGGTTAACATAATAATTAGGTCGGGCTAGAAATTATTGTTAATTACGTCCAACCATCCATTCATCGTTGCAAACAAATAGTTTTTTAACCATAGTCATTACAACTGGAACTTATTGATGTTTCATAATTATTCAGATACCTTTCACCCTAAATTTCATTATAATACAAAGGCCTTTCCAAAGTTATAGACAAGAATAACTAAAACTGGAAAAGTCCTTTAGAATTATCAGTCCATTCGTTCATCAATAAAAACATATTCGGGTAATTGTAAATAACAATCATCAGCCATCCTTAACTTTGTACTCGTACTCTTTTGAGGACAGGAAATTAATGGTAAAATCTATAGGTGGAGACGACGCAAGAGAAGATTATCTCGCTGGAGTTAACGACAAGTCCAACTAGCGAGACGGCGGGCACGGAGCTGGGGGAGTGTGAGGGGGAGGGGGAGGGGGAGGTGGAGGCGGGCGAGCACTCGCTGCAGCCGGACATCGTGCAGGTGGTGAACCCGCTGCTGGACGGCGGCGCCGGCCGCGTGACCGCCATCCCCGTGGGGCCCGCTCACCGCCTCGCCGCCTGCTCTGACGCCCAGCGCTAGTTCATTCACTCTTTCGGTCCCATTCCGACCAAAACAACCAACGTCCACCTTTTTTTGGAATTCTTTTAGAATTTTGAAACGTTTTTCCTGTAGGCTCTTCGGGTCCGCTATTCGCGCGATGAGGTATTTACGTACAAATGTATACACTTTTACACTGTTACTGTTGTGTACTCGTTTTTCACTCGACGCCCCCCCTCGAAGCCACGAACTTTAAATCGACGAAGGTCGATCCGACTCGATTGTAGATTTCTTCAAAGAAACGACCGACACGATTTCCACCATTTGTATTATAACTGTGATAATAAGTATAGAATTCCACCGACTTTTTTTCACTACTAGAGGGTATTGAAGAAATCCACTACCGAGCTACATTTCTCGCATTTTGTTTTATCACAATTTTTATTTTTTTATTATAATTTTTCTTACAATATTATTTTTGGTAGGTTTTGTGTCTATTTTGATAACGATTTTGAAGTACTATATGTATTTTGTTAATTTTCATTCCGTGCGGATTTTTATGATGTGACTGAATGGTCTGTACCTGTACGAGAAGTTGAAATGCGTTTGAATGAAATATTTGTAAGATAGTGCAAAACATGTGTAAGATAAAATGGTTATGCAATGTGTAATTTTCATGTCTTCAAAGCCTATTTGGGAAACATTTTCTCCACATTGTAGATGAATTGTGATGAATTTTGAGAATATTACAATGCGATCAATACGTCTTGACACTTCGAAAGATTGTTCTGGAATGCCACTATCAAAACTAACTGGTCAAAACGCATTGGTTGTGGGGAAACATGAAATTGTGATACTTATAGGCAGTTGTGTATTATGAACGCATGAAATTCGCCGTCTTATTATTATTCGGCTTTTATAACTTTAATTTGATTGTGAATTTGTAATTTTATGTTATTTTGTTCAGTATTTGTTTTAACTATTGTATTACTTTAATTTAATTTTATGTATGTGGTGCCTTAATTCCTTATAATTATGAAATACAATTTTAATATGATTATTTTTAACTTGATACCTTTGAATCCATTTTAAACGAGTATAGTGATAAATTTTGCATTTGCATTAATGTGAACTTAAAAACTGCGTCATTTCAGCGAAATGTATATTTCTTTTATCATGAAATTGTCATATTTAATGGGAGAATCATAACTGTTTGATGTGTTGTAATGGAAGAATGGTATTGTGTGTCCTTTACCTTTTTAAGTCTCTTAGTATTGTGGATTGTAAACTAATGAAAATATTGTATGTTTGTCCAATAAATGGTTTAATATATTTTAATAAAATTATACATGGTTTTATTTCACTTTGTGTTTTTATTTATACTAGTCGGCTATTGGTCGAAATTCCATAATAAATTTTATTTTTTTGATAAGAACGCCATCTTCATTTTTCAAGACCAACTACTTTGTTTCCAAACTATATAGTGCGCCATCTGTGATCTTTTATCGTAATCATCAATATATTTGTTTGTGTGTGTCAAATGCATGGTAGCGTGGGTAATGTTTTATTTTTTTTAATGTAATGCACTTTATAAGCGTTATTATTGAAAAGTATGAGCGTTCTGCACTTCTCCTACACACAAATTATAAGTGTGCCACATTCCATACTGGTATGTTCGAGTAATTATCGTAAAAAGTGGTCTAAAATTTTTGCTTCGCGTATTAATAGTATGATTATGCATTTGATAGCATGAATCAGGAATGAAGTGTTTGGAAAGGCGTGAAATTGATTTTCTTTCACTGGTGGCAGATCGCCATACAACTTCCCCGGATAGGGATCAACGGATTGACCTATCAATACCGTCATAATGACTCTCGTCAAGTTCCAGTTAGGAGGTTAGCGTATCCGATAGTCTTGCACAATAGACCTAACATCCCGGCTTCAGTACAGTGATGCACTCACATCTATGGTGTCTAAAGGGCAACGGTTGTTTCTTACAATCGAAAACCCGAGTGCTTATTTGCTGACATATCACATACAAAACGCGTTTCCGTTGCCGTTCAATAGAAAAAGCAAACCTTAGGTGCGTCT
>NJDC01000527.1:102517-121731 GCA_002245475.1 Calephelis virginiensis | reverse complement strand
CAACTGTTCTAAATGATGGCCATCTGCATTGACCATTACCATTCGCCACAATGTTAACCAAAGTTATAGTAGAGAGAGTAGAGTATACCCATAAACTAACACCGATTCGCCTAAAAATGGGTAACCGCAGCGTAATGAAACTGAACATCGTTTTAGCGGATTAGTCTTGCCTAAAAAATATAATTAAATAAGCCGAAATATAAAACAAAGTAAAACGAGTAAGTTTCTCTGGCGAATATTTGTGTTCAATGTCGAATGATTTTGTTTAGTTTTGTTTGTAAATAAATGAGACTCAACTTCACTAAACCACTAAGAAAAACCACCAGCCACTAAAAACAATTTTTCGCCTTTAATAGCGGTGTGAAAATCACCAGTTTTAGTGGAAAATCCACTACGTTGGCAGCACTGCAGGCCATGTATACAGTGTTACCAACAGCTAAACTGGCTTCCCACCAGATTCATGTCTTAAAACCACCAGAAAACCACTAACAAGAAATGGTCCTAGATTCATAACCACGATATTTTCCACTAAAAGTTTGTGTTTCGAAAAGTATCAGTTATTAAATAATAAAGTAAACAAAACTATTTCAAAGCAAGGTTTTGATTGAGTCAAAATGCTAGACTAGCTTTACATCATTCTATGCTCATCCTAACTTTATGAAATCTAAACTGATAATAAACCATAAAGAGGAAAGACAAAAAGAGAAATCTGCTATCTATACTAATAATAAAGAGAAAATATATATTTGTTTGTTTGTATTGAACAGGCTCCGAAACTACTTGAAAAGTTCTTTCACCATTAGAAGCTTAAATTATCCCTTATGAGCTTGGCCTATGTTTATAACTAGAAAAAAATCGGGATCTGTACTCAAACGGTAGTAATGTAACACAAGGTGTAAGAAAGTTAGCTACAATATTTTTTTCATTGCATGCACTGCGGAAATTATTAATGACAGCGCAAAAAGATGCTCGATATGAAAATTAAATTGATGATGATGAATGAAAATGATTTATGTTTATTATGCTTACGGCAATACAACTACTTTTATATATTTTAAAAGGTGATAAAAATAGGGACCATATTTGGACCACGTTTTTCACACATTTATCCTTGTCCAAATAAATAGTTTCATATTCAAGACTGCTTCAATGCCTTGAGATTATTTTTTGAATTATTCAAATCGAACAATCCATTCAAAAGATATTACGAAATTAAAATTTCATTCTAAACAAAATACCTACCTACCTTCCTAAAGAGTAAATATTTGATTGTATGTTTGTATTGAATAGGCTCCGAAACTACTAATACTAATAAAGCTGAGAAAAACCCAAAATACAGACACCGACAGATTACATATATTACATGCAGACACTCACATTACAATAGTAAATAATATACTCAGTGTTAGAAATATGCAATCACTTGACTTGCCAATGGCTAGATTTTTATATTGTTATTAGTTAGGTATTTGCTGAGAACTTTAATAAATGGTGGATACACATCAGAGAAAAGACATGTAAAGTTAGTAGGGCGAGGAATTTCTCTTGAGAGGATATCATATAAGGATATTATGTTGAACATGGACAGTTGAAGAATATATATTCCACAGTTACTTCGTCTAAGCCACATTCACAAAAGGAGTGGTTTCTTACTCGTATTTTCTTTAAATGAACAGGGGAAGACGATTGGTTATTTTCAATTCACTTCTTAAGTTTCATTTATTATAGTCATTAGACTATATCGCCTATGTGGTCTAGCGGTCCGGGTGTTGGACTTGACTGCATGAGGTCCCGGGTTCGAATCCCGAGTCGGCCAACATTAAGAAGATTGGATTTTTCCAATTTTCTTAATGTATTTCTTAATGTAAAAAAATGTTGGTCGGGATTGGAAATGTGCCCGGTTGGCGATAGGCTTGCCACCTATCACATTGTGGGACTTAGTATCTTCGGCTAGTCGCGGGTGCCTTGGTTGTACCTCTGCCTACCTCTTCGGGGATATGGGTGTGAAGATACTTTTTTTTCTTTTTAGTCTTTATTGAATGTCATGTCAGGGTAAATTATAAAGTTAAAATGATGAATCCCCAAATCATCTTTCACGATGGCGCCAAAACTTCTATGACTATGTATGAATTATTTTTATTAATCTTTTGTTTTCTTTCTATCTCTTACACCAGTTTTATATAATGCAATATCGTATCTTAATATTTCATTTTTTTCTGGTTTCGTCTTCAATCTCCTTTCTTGTCCTGCCTCTTCTGTCGTTATAAAACACTGAATTTGTCTTACACTAGTATAGTTTATTTACAGAATCACATGTACAAGCTTCAAGGGCTGTCTCCCAGGAGACCGAACCTCGACTTGGTGCTGCGTACTGGTTACTGGGTGGGTTTGTCTCCAGCGGTGCCGCGCTTCTGCAGAAGCACATGCCGTTGCGCTCAGCTGTAGGTTCTGCTGCCGAGGTACTTGGAAGCTATTTCATATATGTACTTATGTAGTAGATATGTACAGCTACAACTGGCATAATGCAGTCGCTGCACGAGCTAATTGTAATTGGTAGCTCGACTTGAAATAAAACTTTATGGTCAAAGATTCTATTTTCAGTCATTCGGCTACGAACCTTAAAATATTGTAACTGAGTTAATACTAACGGTAATAAGAGATTAGTAAATATAATTATGTATATTGTCTTTGCGGTAACTGAGTTAATACTAACGGTGCTAAGTAAAAAAAAAATATTGGCACACATTGACAATTCAATAGGGTACTTTTAAATCTCGATATCATGCGAATTGGAAATTAGAATTGTATAGGTATGTCATACTCGATTCCAATTTCTAATATTGCATGAATCGAGCTTCAAGAGTAACTCTACTGTTTGAAATATGTATATATAATATAATATTTAACCGAATGATTCTAATATAATTAAGTTTGTACCAAAACGAATTAACTAATTTTCATTCTACGGATACGCTTTCTTTTCAACGTCCGCGTCGGTTAAAGGGTGCAGAGTGTGTGACGCAGTGTAACGTATGTTATTCGATGTGTACCTATAACTTCATCTACTAAACTGTCGAATTGGTCTGTTTTTCCAAGGGCTAAGAGCAGAGTTGCCAACTTTCAAAATAACCAACATGTAAGGATTAAAAAAAAATATTTCGTACCCCTTATTTACTATTTTTTATTACAAACTAGCTGTTACCCGCGGCTTCACCCGCGTAGTCTAGTAATTTGATATTTAGCTCTCCAACACTGCTCGTTAAAATTCTAAGATAAAATGTAGCCTTTATCGCTATCCAAAGTTTCATCTATTTTTTTCAAATAGTAAAATCAATTCAGCAATTTTGCCTTCAAAACTGAACATACACTTTCTCTTTTCTAATTTCACCTTAGATAAATAGTAGGAATACGTTATTGTCATCACAGTTTTATCTGCACTTCAGTAATTCCTGTTAAAATAAACTGTATAGCAAGTTATGGAAACCTCTAACACAATTTTTTTTCGAAATTTTAGAAATATACATATCGTCTCTGAGGTCTAGCCGTCCGTCTTCGGAATGACTTCTTGAGATCTTGGATTCGATCCCCAGTCCTCGCAACAAAAAAAAACAAATAAAAAATGTGAAGTTTCAATTTTCTACTAAAAGTAACGTTGCCACTTGCACGGGATTGGATAAGTGCCCGATTGGCTACAGGATTGTCAACTACCACATTGGACTTAATGTCTTCGGCTAGTCGTGAGCGGTCTGGTTGTATAGTTAGGCAGAACTAACCCTTCGGGTATATCTTCAGAAACTCACATTTAGAAATTGTAGCAACAAAATTAAACTCTTCAGCTTTTTTATATTAGTATGAACCGATTCTGTGATAAATTTTACTTTTTTGACTTTTTTTTTGCACAATTTGACTTGCATAGAAAAATGTGGGAAAACATAATGACAACATGATGTGTCTATCTACTCCAAACGACGTCATTTGAAAACAATTATTGCTTTTGCGCATATTGCTTAAAAATCTAGATTCATCAGAATTGCACAATAAAAGAGACTTTAGCGGCTCAGCTGGTTCACCAAGCAAAAGTAATAATACCTTACCATTAGCAAAACCCTGCGTTTCATCTTTGAATTTTTAGGGATCACAATGCTGATATTTTTTAATCATTTTTGTAATTAAAATCGAAGGAGGATAACGTATGGTCATTCTCCCTCATTTTTAGTGATAAAAAGTAGCCTATGTTCTTTCGTTTATCATAAAGTGTCTATATACAAAGTTTCACTGTTACAGCTTTAAAATTGACGAATTTACATATGAACAGTCATCCCCTCTTTTTACCCATTCTCCCCCATTTTTTGCGATAAAAAGTAGCCTTTGTTCTTTCGTTTTTCATAAAGTGCCTAAATACAAAGTGCCATTGTTACAGCTTAAAAATTGACGAATGTCCATACGAACATTCATCCCCTCTTTTTATCCATTCTCCCCTATTTTTTGCAATAAAAAGTACGCTATGTTGCTTATTAGGGTCTATTCTATCTCTGTACCAAATTTCATCAAAATAAGTTCACTGGTTTAGGCGTGAAAGCGTAACAGACAGACAGAGTTGCTTTCGCATTTATAATATTATTTAAATTTAAATACATATAGTAGGGAAGTAGGGATTTTTACCCATTTTTGCTACTATGTGTATCATAATTTCTTTGTGTGTTTTTCTTTAACGATAAACTGATGTAGGTACTTGGTTCATTGTTATGAACTTATGGTAAAAATTACTGTTAAATATTTTTCCTACGCAAATTGTGCCACCCCCGTTAACCCTCATAGGGGTTGATTTTCAAAAAACGCTTAGATATGTATCTCATAATTTGTATTGCAGGGCATTACTTCAGTGTCACGCAAAATATTTCAATAGTTTCATCATTTGTACTAAAAAGCATTAATTCAAAGTTTCCTGCAAAAATGTGCAATAAAAATATTTTTCTCATACAAACTTTGCCACCCCTTTTAACCCTTTTAGGGATTGAATTTCCAAAAAAAAATATGCCTATGTACTTCTCATGAATGCAAACTATCTACATACCAAATTTCAGCAAAATTGGTTGGGTGGTTTAGGCGTGAAAAGGTAACAGACAGACAGACAGAAAGACAGAATTACTTTCGCATTTATAATATTAGTGTGGATTTACATTGCTTTAGAACAGCATCTAGTGCTTGTCCCGTTCGTATTATTGTGCAAGCGGAGTGGATGACGTCGGAATGGCAACGGAGTGCGAGACACAGAGTGTAGGTTGCAGATTTGATTTTGTTCATTTATGACTTTCATATTAGAAAAAAAACGGAGATGGTATTGCATGCCGAGAGCTTCGAAGGTTAACTATTATCACCGGAGTCTCCCGGGAATTCACAATCAACACATTGACCAAGAGTCAAGATATTGGTGATTGTTTGTGTAGGTTTCAGTTTGTTCGTCGGTGTTGTGTAAATGTCAAATGAGCTGTGATGCCCAATGGCACAAACCGGCTTTTGTGCACGCACTGAGCGCGTGATAGCGCAGGCTCGATGCCGGCAATATGTCGGGGGCCGCGGAGTGAAGGGGCAATCATGCAAGAGACATGCGCACACCACGTGCTCGAGAGCAAATATTACTGGATGATTGCGATTTGCGTCTTTAAACTAGCCATTGAATACCAGCAGTTTTTTTAAGAGCTTCGTACCTACTTAACCATCTTTTATTAGATATTTTCATTTTGAGAACACTTTCCTATATAAGAGTAAATTTACGTACTCAAGCAATGTAATATTTTGCAGTTGTAGAATATCGTGTAATTGAAAAAAAATCGACAACAACAGTAATTCTAATTTTTATTTTTACATTATTTTAAAAGTACTTTCTAAAATTCTTTGTAAATAAGTGACATTAGTATCGCGAACTTAAAACACTGAAATTAAAAATACCTATTCAATAACTAAGACTAAACTTATATGCTACGTAACCATCTCGATCACTTAAGCTTTCAAACAAAAATTCGCATCAAAATTGGTCTGTCCGTTTAAAAGTCGTTCAGATACTAGACTGACACACACAATCACATATACAGACATGTCAAACTTTTAACTCCCTCTTTCTTCGCCAGGGCTTTAAAACTTTGTCATTTGATCCGAGCCCTAGATACACAACAATACACTAAAGCATATGGCTTTGTCCTTTGCTGCCTACTTAGTACTTAGTTAAAGTGTGTAAGTAAATGCACTTTTAACGTCTCCGTCTAAACTTAAGAGTATTTTTTATTAATTTATATTAAAAATACATACTTAAATTATAAACGTACTTGTGTTTATATAATCCATAATCTTCTTATATATAAAATTCTCGTGTCACAATATTAGTTACCGTACTCCTTCGAAACGGCTTGACCGATTCTTATGAAATTTTGTCAGCTAGTTCAGTAGGTCTGAGAATCGGCAAACATCTATTTTTCATAACTCCAAAGATGAGGGTGAATCACAGCAAAAAATAGCAGAACAACGTCTGTCGGGCCAGCTAGTAATATTACGAGTATAAATGCGAAAGTCCGTCTTTTTCTCTGTCACGGCTTAACTGATTTTGAAGAAATGCTACCTATAACGTGACTTCTGCATTATAGTTTTTTATTTTTTATATCATTTTTATTTGTTGTGATAGGTTAGTTGTCTGGAGAAGGTTATTATGAAGATAAAATAAAAATATAAAAACATTGTATTTAATTATAATTTATATGTTATGTTCGTATCGCTCGTGGTCAAAGTTTACAAATAAAATATTTTGATGTTATTTTATCTTAAAAGAACATTAATTATTATATATTCTATAAGTTACACAAAAAGCATGTGTACTGAAACAAATGCTCACATAGTTTAAATAACCACAGAGTACATTTGTATACAGTAGAACAACCAAACGAAAAATAAAGCAAGCCGTTATATGAAAAAGAAATAACTGAAATCAAACAGAAATATTGAATTTACTACAAAAATAATTTAAATGCAATTGCTAATTACGTTTTCGAAGGGAAATTTAAATCTTATATTCTTTCGATACTTCTGAATTTCTAGTCTGTGGCGTATCAGCTGCGGGTAGAGGGGTGGGGGAGGCTGCATTCATTCTTGAATTTCATTTGTATGAAAATTGTGCCAGTGGAAGTTTAGCAGTAGAAGTGTAATTGGCTGAGTAGCCAATCTAATGGAACAGCGTTCCTACGGGCGAGGGTTACCTGTTATTGTATTGCATAAATCCAACATTCGCCACAAGCCTAATAACTCTCGAAAACAACAAATACTTCTGCTACTATTATGCTGTTTAAACGGATCTTTGAAAGAAAATCGGTGTTGAAAGCGGATGCTAAGGACAAACCAGCAGAGAAATGTTCTAGAAGGAGATCAGAATGCGATGGATGTGTAGAACATTCCACGTAAGTTCAGTCAAAATATTATTACAAAAATCATAACAACAGCTGATCATTGTTTATTTTGTAATAGTTGTCAAAATAATCTGGACTTGTTTAGTTGTGTTTTGTTATGACAGAATTAACTAAAAATCTTCAACATCAAAACTCATGATTTAACGCTATGGATTATTTTAAGTAAATGAGCTAAGTCGGTAAAAACTAATTATTAGTTATAAACCAGTTTAAAATAATGTTTTTTGTTTTATCGCAAAAACGAAGTTAAAGAGAAATATCAAAATTACCTTACATTTTTGAATTTGTGTACATTAGCCTCAGTAACTTTAATAATAAAAATGTTATCTTATTAACATATCAAAAATTACATATGAAGACTTAAGTAGGTACTTTAAACTATAAATAAATAAACATGTATGTACACATTAGTCAAATTGATTAAACCTCAAAGTAACTTAGCTTTAAGATGTGTTGTGGGTGTTAGTCAACAATATTAATAATAACAATAATAATAAATATCCCTGGACAAGTCACACAAATTGAATCTAACCCCAAAGTAAGCAAACTATATGCTTGTGTTATGGGTGTTAGTCAACAATACTAATACATAGAAATACTTAAACAGTTACCAGAATAATTTTAAACACCCAGACCCGGAAATGCAGTCATCTAAATGTTCATCACACAAATGCCTGCCCCCGTCAGGAATCGAACCTGATCCTCGCGGTTGGTCGATGTAGTTAGGCATGTACGCTAGCCACTCGAACAACGAGGCGGTCAAACATGCATATATAAACAATATATTAATACATAGTTAACATAAATAAATACTGTAATAAATTTAATTAATGCCCCAACCCAGAAATACGGACAAATATGAAATATTTTAGTTATACTTCAATACTTTTTGACTTCCTAGTAAGGAACTTGGCATGAAGATACTTATGTATGTATATCATTTGAAGCAGTTGCCTGTTCTAGGTACAAATTTTGAAGAATTTGATAGCTTATTGTACAAATGCCTGAGTCAGGAATCTTGGAGAGCCTATAAGGCGGTCAAAGGTTGGCCAAACATTCAGACATCTATCATATTATGTTGAAGTAATTTTATTTTAAGTTTTTGTATTTGCTATTAATTGCAAACTTAAGTTTAGTATTGAAGCATAAAAATATTTGAAAAAAAACCTGTATAAGTATGCAAAAGTAAATAAATAAATGTTTTGTTGTAATATTCTCCAAAAACAAGGGGTCGGGGTCTTTCAAAAATAGATCAACCACATAGGTAAACAATTGATTTGTTGCCAGTAACGGTATAACCTAGACCTAGGTGGTGGTGAAGGAAAATATGTCTTTCAGTGTAATAGATGCCAAAAGTTTGCCGTTCAAAATATCAGCTTATTAACTCTAACTAAAATGATGTTTTTTTCGGCTAGTCGTGGGTGCATTGGTTGTGCCTCTGTCTACCATTCGGGGTTTTTGGCGTGAAGGTATTTTTTTTAATTAAAATTTCTTTTCAAATCAGAAATCTTGTTAGTTTATCTATCACTCTTTTGACACGAAGAAAATATTTACCTGTTAATATCACTATAAATTATTATGTACTTATTTATTTTAGCTTTGTTTGATGTGATTTAATAATGACACTTATCTCTTATCTACTTACTAACTTGATTGTTATCGGCTTTTGTTATAATGTATGTTGATGTATATGAACTATTACTTCTAGAAAGTTATGTAATAGGTTTCTTTAATTTATAACTATTTGTTCAAGCTAACTTCCTTTCACCCATTTGTTTTGTATGGGATTAATTACAATGTTGTTTTGCCTAGTTTTCTCACAGTCAAACAGGATAAAAAGTATTCTATGTCCATCTTCTGGTTCTAAACTAGGTCCGCATCAATTTTCAGCTGGATTGGTTCAGCTGTTCATGGGTTATAAATAGTGTGACTAACACCACATTCTTTTATACATATTATAGATATAGATATACTTATTATTCTCATCATTTATAAGATATGTCCTAGAGCTTGAGCCAGCAAATTTCATAAAATATTACAAAGATTATTTTCTGAGTTTGGCAATTGCAAAATCAACTATAAAACATTAGTATTATATTATGAAAGAAATACAATCGTCAGAAAAAAAATAATAATTGTGAAATAAACTTGTCAGAATAAGAAATTCACTTTACATATATGGTACATGTAATTCATCTTATACTATTTAATTTTTTTGGACTTAAATTCAACCAACAAGATTTTTTTAAGTCAAATCTAGTCTAATCTGCTGCTCTGTGTAAATACAAACTCGATTCAATTTATCAATTAACTTTTACAATATATAATTATAATTAAAATAGATTAACTAAAAAAATTGGTGGAAAAAACCTTAACGTCGAGCTTAAATATGTAAGAAGAGAAGCAAATATATATATGTACAAGTGTAATATCCAATTAAAGGGCTTAATTTGGCACATTATAAAACAAGTTTTTAAATTATTTTTGGCTGTGCCCAAAAAACTATATTTAAAGTGATTTATAGTTTAAAAATATGTTAGCTTCAAGTTCATTATATTGAAGAGCCTTGAATGATATACTTGTCTTTGGTATTTCCTTATAACTTTATAATATCTAAGTATTTTATAGCCTTCAATGAAGCAAACACAGTAGGTTGATTTTTATTTTGTTGGTGCAAGAGTTGTTTTTAATTAATAAGTTGTTTTTTTTTAATGTATAAATTTTTGTCTTAACATTTTTTTCTATTTGTAAATATTACCAAAAATACTCTATATAAAATTACTCTATATTAAATTTGGTGTGTATGAACCCTTCTTTTAGATTTTTCTTATAGACAAGGGTGGCACAAGAATTTTTAATTACAAACTGAAACAGCGTTTCTTTAAAAATTAAGCCATACAAAAATTGATTTCTCAAGTCTTACTGGTACCAGATTCGAACAAACAAAACAATTTTTTTCACCGAATGCAAATAATAGCAATGCTAATGACGTTTATCCTGTGTTAGTTTTAAGTTTCCTTTGTAGAATATACCATCTGTTTTCTTGCCGTGCAGCTCGTAAAGGCAAGCAACAGTTAAATGGGTTGTTACCAACAAGGTTGTACCACTGGGTCTATTACCATCAGGAAAGCAGTGTGCTTGTTCTCTGCTTTTAAAATGAAAAAAGAAAATTATTTATTTGCGGAATGTTTTTTTTTATGATATTGGAAGGCAAACAAGCAGGCGGATTTCCTAATGGTAAGAAATTCTTGTCGCCTAGAGACATCAAAGGTGGTAATGGTGCGTTGCCAACCTGAGGCCGGGATTTTAGGCCTCGAGCAAAAGTAAGTTTACCGGCTACCTTACCCTCTAAACCGGAACACGTCATGACGTTATGGCGGGAATAGGTAAGGCGGTGGTACCAATCCGGGTGAGTCGCTGCGAAACTCTACTACCTAGTCAGATGTCACGGTGTTAGTGTCGGTAAGTCTATGCTCGCCTTCTACGAGCTGCCCGGCAGGAAGGCAGATGGTCTATTCTTGAAAGATGCCCAGACCAACATGGGAAAAATGAGTGTTAAAAAGTTGTTACAAAGATATTTAAGAATACAACATTGTGGTGTGCAAACATTTAATTAAATTTAAAGAAGTTACATTTTTATATTAAAATGTACATTTAAATCGCAGCTATTTATATTTCTAATAAACATTTTATTTATTTATAACATACGTTTCATAATTTATTATAAATAAATTTAAAGGTAGATTAATTTTTAGTCCTATCTACCGTACACTACCACCGTTTCCAAACCTAGTCAGGATAAAAACGGCGAAACAAACTCCTCAAACTTTAAATGAACTAGTGGTCGCCTATTTGTCGAAATTTGACCATGATAAATTGTAATTATAAGTTATTCAATATAAATGATTAAAATATAAATTTCAATCATTATTAAGGTTCTATTGTTAAATATTTGATAAGAACGCCATCTTCATTTATCAAGATCAACTATTTTGTTTCCTAACATTATGAATATTATTTGTAAGCCATCTATGATCTTTTATCATTATCATATTATTTATGTTTATGTGTGTCAAATGTATGGTTGTGTTTACGTTTTTATTGATTGATTTAATGCATTAGTATAATGTGTAAGCATTATTATTGAATAATATTTACGTTCTGCATTTCTCCTACACATAAGCTGTAAGTGTACCAAATTTCATACTTCTCCCCCGCTTTTTTTTGAAAGCGACTAATGTGCTGCCAACCTCGCGATTTGTTCAACTCCACCGGGCTTTGTGGGCCGAGCAAAGTGCCCAGCCCGAGACATTATTTAGACGGATTGAACTGTCTAATAAAAGTATCTCCGTCCTCAGAATTTTCGTAAAAAGGAGTCCAAAGTTTTTACTTCAAGTTCATATTTAACCTCAAATGTCACCTTCACCTTGATATCAATTAACATGAAAATGTTTGCTTATAACAAAAAGGCTAAACACACAAAGTGTCAAAACAAAGATCATCAACTCAGTATTATACTGCCATAATGATGATAATAATACAAGTAGTATTCTATATTCATGAACAAGGCAATATGGAGATATTAACAAATACCATTCCTACATAATTGAACATTAGTTGCTCTTATTGCCAAGTTTTATTTCCCAATCAATACAAATTGTTGGAAGCTCCATAGGATTAGGACGCCTAGTGGTTTGTTTTAGTGTTTGTGCCGTTTCAAACAAGACCGACTTTCTTTTGTTGCGGTTTCCCAATGTCCTCAAAATGTTCCAGTTTTTCGAAATAGTGCCAAAAATTGCGGCAAGTTGCTTTTATATCCCTAGTAATAATATATAATAATATACCTGTGTTATATGTGGTCGTCAGTATACTATATGCCGGAACACAATAGGTAAATACATTTATTATTTACAGTGTTTTTAATTTGTTTTTTTTTTATTTTTTCAAATAAAGAACTATTGTATTACGGCACAGACGTTCATTAAACCAGCTAATTGAAAAAAAACGGTGTCCTGTTTGTTTGTTTGAGGCGAAAATAAGATTGTGACATGAGTCAGGCAAATCATTGTTTTAATGATAACTTTACACATAATAGTTCTATCCCACTTACGTTAGTATATTATTTTATGATTTAAAATAACTCTGATTTTATTCCTGGTGTAAACATCTTAATCATTGAAACTACCAATCACATTTAATTTTATTCCCAGAGTAAGGGTAACACATAAATAATGAGAAAGTTTATAAGACGACTCCCAACATAATTTGCAACTATAAAATCTTATGCTTACATTCAGACAGGTTTGTCAGGATCGTGAAGTTTGCCACTCTATATTTACTGCCTACCCTGTAAGGGACTTGGCGTGAAGATATGTATGTATGTATATTCAGATTAAAGCATAAAATATTTAATTTCTGCTAATTATTAGTTTTAAACAACTGAGCTTATTGCAGCTATATATGTTATTTTTATTAATAATGTTATTTATGTAGCATACAAGTTTAAGTTTATACATACTAGTGGTCGTATAAATTTTAATATCTTGTTGATAAAAACGCCATCTTTATTTCTCAAGACCAACTACTTTGTGTCCAAACTGTATGGTGCGCCATCTGTGATCTTTTATCGTTATCATCAATATATTTGTTTGTGTGTGTCATATGCATGGCAGTATGGGTAATGTTTTATTTGTTGATTTAATGCAATCTATAAGCATTATTATTGAAAAATGTTAGCGTTCTGCACTTCTCCTACACATAACTATAAATGTGCCAAATTTTATGCTCCTCCGTCCGCGCAATTTTCGTAAAAAGGGGTCCAAAGTTTTGGAATCACTTATTAATATATAGATTATCTAAGTAAAGTTACTGATAGCTTCCTTAAAATATTAACAATATTATGAGAATTCTAAATTAAACATACCTATCTTTTTTTAGGATTAAAAATTTTTGGAAACTAAAAAATAAATAACTTAAACTTTTGTGTATTACAAATACATATCTGTAGTTCACATTCACATGCAGTGTTGTATATACATATCATGTCTTTAATGTAAAATTCTTTATGAAAGTGACATCAGCCCCGTTCAGAATTTCCTACACATAATTAACTGTCGGTGATATTAATTCTGGAATTCCTTAGTAGATCCCTATGACTCCATAGATTTATGAGTTATGACCACACAAATAATCCTAATGTTTTCATATGACCATGTAAAACAACTGCTACGCGCTACGCCTACATACCAATTAAAGCTGTATAAAAATTTGCAATACCTATTTTAATTTGAAATACCTAATATTTTTTTCATCCGTTATGATTTTTCGCATTATATATCAGAATATACAGAACTCAGATTCATTTTTAGTATACATCTTATACGTATACTACGAATTTGTACTGTTCCACATAGATTTAATGGGGTATTTATTAGCTTATCAGTGCTGGTTATTGCAACATCCTCTTGAACCTCGATTCATACAATATTCGAAATTAGTCTAGGTAGTAGTCCAAGTAGGAAGTCACTTTTACCTATTCCTGCCGCCATGATGCAACTGTCATGTTCCGGTCCGGAGGGTAGCCGGTAGACTTGCATTGTTTTTTTTTATGTTATATATATAAATAAGCAGACGGATTTCTTGATGGTAAGAAATTCACGCCGCCTAGAGACACCAAAGGTGGTAATGGTGCGTTGCCAACCTGAGGTCGGGATGTTAGGCCTCGAGCAAAAGTAAGTTTACCGGCTACCTAACCTTCCGAACCGGAACACGTCATGACGTTAAGGCGCCAGGAATAGGTAAGGCGGTGGTACCAATCCGGGCGAGTCGCTGCCAAACTCTACCACCTAGTCGGATGTCACGGTGTTAGTGATGGTAAGCCTATGCTCGCCTATTACGAGCTGCCTGGCAAGGAAGGTAGATGGTCTATTCTACAAACGAGCCCGGACCAACACGGAGAAATATCCTTCAGCCACAAGATAGCGACATATCTAATGTGTCTATAGCCATAGGCCACGATTATCTCTACCATCACAAGAGCCGTGTGCCGTTATCTTATCACATAAAAAAATAGAAATCGAATTTGTGTCATTTTATACGCTTGAACAAAAAATTCATCTAGTTTGAATGTGGAGTATTTTTTTCGATTTGTTAATTTTTTTTGGAACTACATGTTAATAATTTGTCAGTATCGTGTACAAAATGACGAATCTGATTCCAATTTCTAATCTTAAATGAAATCGAGATTCGAGAGTAACCTTACAAGGCCTTTTTGTGCGTTTAACGTGGTAAGACAGTGATTAAGCATCCTGTAAAAGACAACAGGGACCTATAAACACCATAGATGTTATAGGTGTGTCATGTAGCACATTAGTGTTGTATACAAAATTCAATATACATACATACATACATATCTTCACGCCAAGTCCCTTACGAGGTAGGCAGAGAGTGTCGAGTGCCAGATGATCCTGACAAACCTGTCTGGATTCCTTCTCGGTCATTACCCTTTTCATACAAACACGCCGGTTTCGGAGACTCTTGACACCACCCTCGAATAATATCCGAGTGATCTGATCGTGGAATGTCAACCTTGGTCTCCCCGGGTACCTGCATCCATCGACATTCGCGTTGTATATTTGCTTTGTCAATCTTTCATCTGTCATTCTTTCTACATGACTGAAACAGCGGAGCATGCTCTTTTGCATTTTAACACCAGCACTTTCATTATAAAATTCTTAAAATCAAATACTTACATTACTCAATATGTATTGATTGTTCGGTGTACACCTTAATGACCTCATAATTTTTGTTGTTAAACATTTCCCTTTCTTTGAAGTTTGTGAATAGGTAATGTTTCTTGCAACAATCTTGAACAGGTGTGTGTGTGTTATATAATTCAAAGTAGAATTTATAATGTAGTTTGAATTTCTACTAATTAAACCTGGTAAGTAATAAGATTCACAGAAAGTTTTTCCCCTTGTTGGTTCGGGCTCCTTTGCGGAATAATCTATCTGCCTTCCTGCCAGGCAGCTCGTAAAAGGCGAGCATAGACTTACTGTCACTAATACTGTGACATATGACTAGGTGGTAGAGTAAGTCGCTCGGATTGGTACCACCGCCTTACCTACCCCTGCCGCTATAACGTCAGTGCTTGCAGTTAACGTGTTCCGGTTCGGAGCATAAGGTAACCGGTAAACTTACTTTTGCTCAGGGCCTTATCCCGGCCTCAGGTTGGCATTAGGTTGTATCAGGTATGTGTGTCTCTGTGATATCATAACACTCATATAGATAAACCGATTTTGATGCGGATTTTTTATTTGAAAGTAGACTTGAGCGAAAAAGTTCATATCTATTTTACATATTGTTTTTTTGGAGGTTAACAAAAAATTTTAACTTTACGATTGCAGTGTCTATTAGCTATTTCTTTGTAGCCAAAAATGTGTTGCCAACTTTATAATAGTGGAACGAAACATTATATAAATTACATATTATTGTAGTAAACGTAACATGTGAAAGTAGAAAGGTCTACTCGTAGAATAAGTTATCGACAGGTTTGGTTTTAGTTTTTATCACAGGAACAAAGCTGAATGGCACATGTATTAATTATTTAAAAAAACCGTTTACTAGCCTCCGTCCGCGTTTTAGTGTTGATTATCTCTTACAAGAAAGACACTTGAGCGTCAGCGAAACATTTTTATTGTGGTGCTATTATTATACCCGCGTTAACGGGTTAGAAAGGAATTAAAAATTTCGCCACGGGACTTGAATCCTCAGTAACTCAATTGGTTAGAGCATTCGTCGGCTTGAGACGAAAGGTTACAGGTTCAAATCATGTCTGGGGCGAAATTTTTTCTTTCTTAAAAATTTATAGAAAATATTATTATATTATTGTATATTATTATATTGTTGTAGTTCACGCGAATATTTCCGAAGAGCTAGTAGCACATTGTGATAGGTGGCAAGCTTATCGCTAACCGAGCACATATTCAACCCCGAGCAACATTTTTTTTTATTGGAAAAATTAAAATGCGCAATTTCTATTCTTTTTGTTGCCTGACTCGTGACCTCAAGAAGTCAAGTCCGACGCCGCACTGCTAGACCACAGAGGTGATATTATTATTTATTTTATAGCTATTGGTGAAATGGTGGATCCTTGCAAGTTGCTATGTACAACACTCTTACCACTATGTCATGTGACGGTCGAGTTTAACGAAGTTGTAAAAATAGCGAGGTTAGCAAAAATGTTAGTCGTTAGAAAAAAAATTATGTACTTAAATGTTAAAATATTTATAATTATGTATTGTTTACAGACGCTTTTTGTCAGTTTGTCCACTCTTATTAGAAACGGATTTTTATTAAAATTTGTGTAGCTTATAATAGCTGTGATGTGCCAACCGGCTTAGCTAAATATATTGTGAAAAGTAAAAGTGATATTAATATTTTTTGCCGAAAATAGAATACTATAAAGGGACGACGATAAAAAACATAGAATATTCGGTCCCAGAAAATCTTTCGTTCATATCACAAACATCGAAAAGTTAATTCAACACGTGTACGAAGTCGAGAGCTACTGCTAGGTTTATTATATGTACGATTACAAATATGTACATAAACAAACGAAATATCTGACCACCTTAAAGTACTTTGAAAGTATTGTACGGGGGTCAAATATTGCGTTTGCTTACTTACCCGAGATGTTTTTTTTTTGTTATAATTTAACGAAGAAAATCTGCCAAAACCGAACAAACTATTTTATTGGGTCTGGAAATTTGATAATTCGTTCTTCGAAAGATAGCAAATAATTCCGAGACGGTCTCACATAAATTTTATCAACAACCCACTAATAGTTTAAATTTTTAATAATGCCATAATTAAATTTGTCACAAAACTACTAGATGGATTGTATTAATATGGGACCACCTCGTAATCATGATCTTTTCAAAAAATAATCATGAAAATGAATTCGTGATTAGCTGAGTAATCGCGTTACAAGCGTACAAAAAAGGACGTCTGGCACTCGGAGACTGCCGCGGTGAAGCTATTGCTAAGCAGGCATGAGTCACCACATTGCGCATGCGCAGTAACGCCGATACAACCAATGCCGCCTAGAGGCGAGTTGCTTAACTAAATAGACAAGCGTGACCAAAAAGTCATTAAAAGTCTGCTATTCATCGATAGATGGCAAAACTAAAAAGTATCACCGATGTGCCGGACGGAGTGGGGGGTGTTAGGCTATTTTCGTTACGGATTTTCTGTATTCGGTCTTCACGCTCAAGGCCCGCAATAGAAGCTATGCAATAGCTTAAAAACAAACGCAATGCAAAAAAAAAAACAAAAGAACAATTAATGATAGGGTTATCAATGATATTAAATATAAATGTTTTCTCGGAGAGATACCGGGGGCGTGTCCCAATGTTTCTAAGTAAATAACGTAATCATGACGATATTCGGGGTCAACATATCACTGGTTTTAGATACCCTTTAAACAATATGCCTTAAGTCGTACAATCAGGCACCCGCGGTCACTTCTTGCTGTTTCTTTGTCCGATTAATTACGACAAATTTATTCACTTTTAAATACGTGCCAAAGGATAACATTTATGGTAATCCGGATAATTATCTCGGTCGTTAGAATCTCATTTACGTGTATGCTCTAGTAAACGAAGTCGTTCGCTTCCAGTATTTTGGAGGAAATGATGAAGATGGTACTGCTTGGTGTCGTGCTGTGGGCTGGAGTAACATTTGGTAGCCATGTAGCTCCTTATCCGCTGAACCTAATCGTCTCTACAGGTATTTACATTTATCCTAACCCTTGGTTATTTGTATATACCGACATTTTTCGGTTTAATACACATATCCAAATCTAAAAATTACGTAAGACACAAAATTTATAGAAACCATACAATTTCATTAATATTGGTGTTGTAAAGTTTTTAAATAAAAAAAAAATATACAGTTTTAAATAAATTGGGGCCACTTGTACGTTTTTGGGTTAAATAGTCAAACATAGTGATTAACCCCAAGTTAGTGTTTAACCCAAAAACGTACAAGCGGTTTTTAATGTCTAATGGTTTCCTTACTATGCAAGCTTTTATCGAAGCAACCTTTATAGTACTCGGTATTTTGCTTACGCCTTTTAAACTGCAAAAAACGCCAACATTGTAAAAATGATAAGGTTCTTAAAAATATTAGTCTAATGTTATAAAAAATATCGCTCCTTGATAGTTCATGTTTTTCTTTTAATAATTACATCTTATTAATATTTCATAACAATTAAAACTCTTATCTGTAGATCTCTTAAGTATTGCCACAGGTTTTTTTTAATACAGCTTAGTACAATGAACTTTGTCTGATGAGTATTGGTTCACGAACATAAATATGATACCAGCACAGTTAAGTCAATTCTTTTGTCCACATGAATAAGTTTGACTTGCAATTAATATTTTTTTTAATGATGATGGAAGGCAAACAAGCAGACGGATTTCCTGATGGTAAGAAATTCACGCCGCCTAGAGACACCAAAAGTGTTAATTGTGCGTTGCCAACCTGAGGTCGGGATGTTAGGCCTCAAGCAAAAGTAAGTTTACCGGCTACCTTACCCTCCGAACCGGAACACGTCAACCCTACCTACCACCTAGTCAGATGTCACGGTGTTAGCGACGGTAAGGGTATACTCGCCTTTTACGAGTCGCCAGCATTTGACGTTATGGCGGCAGGAATAGGTAAGGCGGTGCTACCAATCCGGGTGAGTCGCTGCGAAACTCT
>NJDC01000527.1:76384-102501 GCA_002245475.1 Calephelis virginiensis | reverse complement strand
ATGATTTTTAAAAATTATTTTTCGTTTTCCGATATTTTTTGTAGGCAACCCTATAATATCAATGTGTTCACAATAAAACATTTCACGTATAAGTTGACATGTATTATTTTCTATTATTCAATCGAAGGAAAGTAAGTGGCATCGACATATCTGTTCATACCTGGCAACCCAGCAAATAACAGGCAAGCAAACTTTTGCACATTTTATACATCTATCATTTTGTCCTTTGGGTCAGGACAAAGTTTTCTTATTATCTTAATAAAGTAACATTGGGTGATTTTTTTAAATTTTTATGTTCATGCTTTTTTTTATTTTTTTTCTAATATACTAAATTTATTTTAAAATATGTTTCACCCTATTATCAGCTCGGTATAGATCAGATCTTAGACTATGTATGAATGTACTATGCATTTTTATGATTTGGGGCAATAATAGTAATTCCTTTTAGCCCCGTCGCGCTGTTAGCCACAAAGAACTGCCATCTGCTCGACTTGTTAGCACTGTGTTAGGAGACAATATGGATGTGCCAGATCAGAAAAGGACCATTCTTGTACCTGTTTGGAGTCAGTTTGTCTATCACGATTTAGTTCACACTCCTGTTCGTAAAACTAGTAAGTTTTAATGCTAATTTGTTTTGGTGTTGGGATTTATAATAAAGTGCAAAACCTATGGTATTGGAAGCAAACAAGTAAACCGATTTTTCGATAATAAGATTGTAAGCTGCTTATAGATACTATTATGTTGTTGAGTTATGGCTGGGTTGATATAACTCTTGGTAAGGTCGCTGTTGTAAAACCTTTGAATCAGGGGCCCTACCATGAACGCTTATAGCAATACTATTTCCATCTTGCTAAATGTCATTAGACTGTCTTTCTCAGATGTCAATTAGTATTATTGAAATAATACTGTTTTTAGAGCTTATGGTAACCTCCCAGAACATGACAACAGCAGGAATAGGTAAGGCTGTGGATCCCCAACCGGGCAATTTGCTGCTCAGTACTCTACTACCAGTGGTCTTGTTAATTATGACCTATTTAATCTATGCTCGCATATTACGAGCTGCCTGGTAGATAAGCAGATTGCCTATTCTACTTAGCGGCCCCGGAAAAACATTGGGAAAAATGGTGAATAGTTACAGGTAATGCGGATTATTCGGTAGGATTGTTCTTGAACCTCTTCTTCTCCTTTTATAAATATGGCTTTCGATCGTTTTTCGCGACTACTTTGCCAATGTCAAGTTTATTAATTCTTATACAATAAACAGTCATTAGTCACTATGTACAAAGTCTTGTCATATTAGGGTCTTGAGTGAAGCGGTGGCTTCGTTACTCTAGCTCATCTAGTGAGATTTGACGGCAGCGAGGAAATAGACGATGCACTAATTTCTTCATGATCCTTTCACTGAACTGCTGAACACTGCATTTTCACTGAACAAAATTAATTTACTTCCCACCTAAATTAACCAATTTCACTCAATATAAACACGCAATTCAATAATAATGAAAAAATTACGACCACTTTCATTCACGATCGCGCCAAAAAACCTTCTTGAATCTCGATTTCATGCTAATAGTAAATTGGAACCGGATATGTCATTGTACTCTACTCTTGAACACAGTGCTAGCGGATTACTAACATTTGATTTTAAAAAATAACTAATTCTTTAAAATAATTTGTTGTTTATCATTAAGTGAATGTTAATGATTCGCAAATATTATGTTCAAGAGTACCTAAAATGACATATCCGATTCCAATTTCCAATTTGCATGAAATCGAGATTCAAGAGTAACCCTACTGTACGTTAAGGGGATTAGGCTCTTATAGTTTAGTGTGTCTTAAGTATTAAGTAAGACGAGTATTTTCATTAAGTTATTGCGCTACTATAAAAAAGTATTTAATTGATTAAAATACGTCGAATGTTACGTTTCTTGCATTGCGGGGGTATCGTAATAGGTCGTTTGGTCCCACAGTTCACACGGACCAACCGATCCGCTGTTGCGACAACTCTGGCTCCGGTCTGACGCCCCGGTACTTGCACCCGAGCTGCATGCCCATATCGGTCCCCAGCCAGGACCCCATCTTCAAGTCCAAGTACGTGACGTGTATGGAGTACACCCGCTCTGTGACCACCTACCGGGGAGACTGCACTTTCGGAGCTGCTGAACAAGTAAGCCTTAGTTTAGTGACATTAGTTTAGTAATTTTTTTTTTCTTTTTTATTTCAATGCATGTTTTGTCCAGCTGTAAGTAAAATGTTTGTTTATTACTACTACTAGATGTAGCCCTTGTGTTCAGTCTCTAGCTTCTTATCTATCACATACCCTTTCGTATTAAAAATATTAGCATGGATTTGACGGCCAGATTGTGTACATTTCAAGCTTAATTGCGCTTAATAAATTCAAGGTATTGGTATATGTGCAGGGAAGTGAGAGGAGCGTACCGCGCCCTCGTTCACATACTTTTATAATCATGCTTTTTCTTTTTAACATGGGTGCATTTTCAAAAAACTTGTTTTGTGCTATAGATATTGTATTTTATACTATGTACTTGTTATAAAAATGAATATTGATATTCTTACAAAATTATATCACTACGTAGTATAAAAGAAAGTCGCTTCCTCTATCCCTATGCCCCTTTGTATGTTTAAATCTTCAAAACTAGTGATTGAAGAGGAAGGTTTATATGTTTATTTTATACCCTTGCAAAGCAGGGGCGGTCCGCTAGTATAGTAATGAATATTAATAGGATATGACATGATTTTCTCGATTTGTTTCTCGTGCGTACTTGTTTTGTTCATTACACAATATAAAGATTAGATAATAAATATACTAAACTTTAACAAAAAACATACTGTAATACATGTTTCTGAACTGGCGCAAAAGTTGTTATTCGATTTTTGCACTCGATCGTACCTGTACGAGGCTGAAGAATGAACTTTAGTCTGGCTTAAGAATGAACTTTATTCTGGCTAAAGAATGAACTTTATTCTGTCTAAAGAATGAACTTTAGTCTGGCTAAAGAATGAACTTTATTCTGGCTAAAGAATGAAATTAAGTGTAGCTAAAGAATGAACTTTAGTCTGGCTGAAGAATGAACTTTATTCTGGCTGAAGAATGAACTTTAGTCTGGCTAAAGAATGAACTTTAGTCTGGCTAAAGAATTAACTTTATTCGGGCTAAAGAATGAACTTAAGTCTAGCTAAAGAATGAACTTTAGTCTGGCTAATGAATGAACTTCGTGCGAGGCGTATTAAATTTTACGCGAACTGTAATGTTATGTACTTAGGTACTAACAGGCGGGAGGTAACGCGGTCAATATGCTTGATAAATGATATTGTTTACGTCTAATAAATTTATTGTTATTCATTTGCACTAGAAAACTACGCATTGGTGGTTATTTTATTACGCACTCATTAAATAAATGTATCGCTATCTTCTTTCAACTATGTCAATAGAAAGAGACGTAGTACTTTTAGTGTTGTTAGATAAGTTGATTGTATACGAATCTGCCATGTCTAAAATGTTCTATCTCTTTTTTTCTTTTTGTGTCATTGAAAAAAAATAGCAAACACCTAAAATGAGTTTAACTGATCCTTAAAAGAATCACCTTTTAAAGTAAATGAATCGGCAGAGTAAGAAAATGAAGTTAATATTCTTAAACATTACAAAATAAGAAAAATAATTCATGTGGTATACTGCAAAATATCCAGACTTTGACAGACTCGGTTCAATAAAAGTAATTAATGGAAGGTTCAAAACTGAACTTCGGCCTTGCTCTAAGTTTCCGCCGAAACCGAATTCTACCTAAACATGTAACAAATTTCTATTGACACTCAAATGTAGTGTACTTTTACAGATAATTTTTCATAATTATACCTAAAGCCAGTTATAAGTAACTAATAGTGTCAAATGACATACATAAAAACATTTTATTGTAACATATCGATATTTTTAAGTATGTAATATACATTAAACTACACTAAAAAAATAGTACGAACACCAGTTAGCTGCAAAATTTTCTGCACAATTTACGAAAAACAGGAGTTACGGCGTGGTAGGAAGTTTCTGTATTTTTTGACCGAACCGAAAATCAGACGATAATATTATAATAAAAAAAAAATGGCCTCTGTGGTCTAGCGGTCCGGGTGTTGGACTTGACTGCATGAGGTCCCGGGTTCGAATCCCGGGTCGGCCAACAAAAAGAAAGTTTGATTTTTCCAATTTTCTAATAAAAAAATGTTGGTCGGGATTGGAAATGTGCCCGGTTGGCGATAGGCTTGCCCCCTATCACATTGTGGGACTTAGTATCTTCGGCTAGTCGTGGGTGCCGTGGTTGTACCTCTGCCTACCTCTTCGGGGCGTGAAGATACTCAGAAAAAAAAACACTTTGACCATACAGATGGTACTTGTGAGCGTCGACAATTTTATAAACTACCAACGGATTGGAATCGTAGTCACACACTGAGTAGATCCGGCTATAAAAAAAATTGAAACTACCATAATTAAAATGACCGAATCTGGCCGAGACCGTAACCGAAACTGAAACTTTCGGTCGGTGACTAGTATAACATAATAACGACTCAGAAATAGCGAAGAGTAACCGTTGCATAATCAAGATCAACATTCTATAAACCAGGTGGACGGGATTCTCCCTGCACTGGCAGTCTAAAAATAGTTTCCGACTAAGCTAGGGCTATGTCTTCGATCACTTAGAACTAGTAGTCTATGATTGTTATTCCGTTTACTTTAAATGTATCCAAGGTTAATAGTTTGTCATCATGAGTCACTTTAGATCTGTTATTCAACAACCAACTAGTATCGTATTTATTTATTAGTAAACTAGTTGTTGCCCGTGGGTTCGTCTTTCTTTGTCATCTTTGTTTGTCCATTCGTCGGGCAACTAAAAGACAACGTGTTTTGTTCAGTTGTCTATCAAAAAATAATGAATTCCGTCGTTAGATCCAGACAAGGTGTATAGGGACCACCTCGAAAGTACGCTCTTTCAGACACAAATAAAACGGGTGCGTGTACGCGCGTGAGAAGTTATACTTTATTATGACATTGTTAAAAAATAATAAGAAACATCTATAACGGAAAATATATAAATCGCAATTTTTCAGAAACTACAGCACGTGTGTGATTATAAGAACACATTTCTAAAGCAGGCAACTTTATTCTGTTGCTTTTGTGTTAAATATGAAAGTTAATCACAAGTATTTAATTTAAAACAAAATTGCCTTTTACATCATTCGATTTAAAAGAATATCTTAAAAGAAATATCGCAGTTTTAACACTATAGCCTAACGACCGCACGGGACGCGTAGGACAATGAGATAGGTGGCAAGACTATCGCCAGCCGGGCTCATATCCAATAGCGGGCAACATTATTTTTATTAGAAAATTAAAACTACACATGTGTTATTGTTTTTTTTTGTGGCCTACTATTTACGACTACTTTTTGAGAACTAAATATTAAATAACTAAAAATACGTGGGCGAAGCCGCGGGAACCAGCTAGTATGAGGTAAAAAATTATCATGTATTTATACATCCTTACATACATACATAAAAACAAAAATTTCAGACCAACTTTATCATTTTCTTGTCGATTGCCCTTGATACTCTCTGCCTGAAAGGACTTGGCGTGAATATGAAATAAGTATGTACCTATGTGTCGATTATTCATTTTGATTATTGTTAAACGCAGAAAAATATTTCTATGCTTGACCTATGAATAATATCTATATATAAATTCGTGATGCCAAAACTTTGGACCCCTTTTTACGAAAATTGCGCGGACGCAGGAGCATAAAATTTGGCCCACTTTTAGTTTATGTGTAGGAGAAGTGCAGAACGCTAATATTTTTCAATAAAAATTCTTATAAAGTACATTAAATCAATAAATAAAACATTAAACCACACTACCATGCATTTGACACATACAAACAAAGATATTAATGATAACAATAAAAGATCACACGAGGCGCGCTAAAAAGTTTGTTTGTTGGTCTTGAGAAATGAAGATGGCGTTCAACAAGATATTAAAATTTATTATGGTCGAATTTCGACCAATGGGCGACCACTAGTTTGTATTAATCTTTGTGAATTATAAACACGAATTATTCATTTTGGCGTTAAAACCAGTTGGCATTTGAAAATTAATGCCTTGTTTACATGAAGTTGCAAAATACATTAATTAAGTCGCTGCACGTTTATGTCGTGAATACTGTTATGATGATTCACAGTTATGTTGTTATAAATATACTAATTGCAGGAAAACATCGGGTTATTAAATTACACGAATGTTCTTTCTAACATAAGTTTATATACACATAAACACATATACAATACATATAAACACAGGACAGGCTCAGCCTAGTGTGGGGGCCAGAAAATTGTATTAATTTGTTACTTGGTTTCTGCTAAATAAATATTTTTATTTTTTTTAAGTAATAAAAATAAAGTTTTATGTGCGTCATACTGGTAATACTTGATACCCAGAACAAGACGTATCCCTAACTACTTTACCGAAGAAGAAGTCCATCATCGCTCGTTTAATAGAAAAAGAGTTTATTTGTTAGTTATCGCCCTTGCGGTCCGGCGTTGGACGTGACTTTTTGAAATCCCGGGTTCGACCCGCGGTTCGGGCAGCGAAGAAATAGAAATTGCTCATTTTCAATTTTTTAATAAAACTAACGTTGCCCGGGATTGGACATGTGCGCGGTTGGCGATAGGCTTGCCAACTGTCACATTGTGGTACTTAGTGTCTTCGGCTAGCTACCTCTACCTACCTGTTCGGGGATATGTCCGTGAAGATACTTTTTTACTTTTTATTTTGTTAATTACTCTTACGTCGTCGTGACGTAAGAAGCATAAAGTGCATCTTTATAACAATTTTTTTTTTATTGAATCTGGTATTTAGGGCGAAGACTAATCCTATCAGATAATTAGGGCCACTTGCACATTCCCGGATTACATTTAATATTGACTTAAACTGTCAAATAAAAGATGATTTGAGTTTTGGCGCCATCGAGAGAAAAGATGGTTGAAGTTTTTTCATAATTCTTGAATTTCGTGTTGATATTGAGTGAAATTAGTCAATTTTGGTGGCATTTTGTACAATTTTGTTCAGTGAAAGTGCACAAATGAAATAATCATAAAGAAATTAGCGTATCGTGTATTTCCTCGTTGCCGCCAAATCTCATTACATCAGCTTGAGTAAACAGGCCACCGCTTTACCCAAAAGCCTGACTTGACTTCCTGGCGACTTATGACTGATGACTAATTAAAATTAATTGAAATTGATATAAATTTTTATGCAAATTTCTACTTGACTAATGGCTAAATACTAACGTGAAGGCCAAAACCTAAAGAAAGGAAGGAAGATGATTTAACCCTAGTTAGACGCTAACTCAGTTTTAAATACTTAACCCGAGAACGTGCAAGTGGCCCTTAAAATCGGTTCAATAGTTTTTTTTGTATATTAGGTCTACAAAACGGAGGTACAACTTATATAAAACATATTAAATTAATCCTTATGAAATAAACATTTTCTAAGCTGAAATTTTCTGGATGTGAACACAACATGCTAAATAAATAAATAATAACCGTTCCTAATCCTAAATAAAATTTTAATATTATAATGTAACAAAACATTTTTTTTAAAACTGCTATTGACAGAGTTGTTCTTGAGTTATAAGTGGTAGAACTTTCTGACGTTTATACATATAAAAGTTGCGTTTGTCTAGATTATAGCAAAAAAAACTTTAGAAAACATCGGTAGAACAATGCACTGTTATCTCAATAATATGACTATCAATTTATGTTATGTAAACATTGGCGTTTTTGTTGGAAAATAAAAGTTATTACTCTTATACAATCAGCAATCAACGACATACCTACAGTTAATATTTATTAATAATCATCATCAATTATTTTATTATTAACTAGCGGCCCGCCCCGGCTTCGCACGGTTATGAAATGTACATATAAACCTTCTTCTTCAATCATTTGATCTATTTAAAAAAAACCGCATAAAATCCGTTGCGTAATTTTAAAGATTTAAGCATACAAAGGGACAGTGGGAGCGACTTTGTTTTATAATATTCAGTGATTTCATGTGCAGTTTTCAATTTCCATTTCTTTATCCATTGTTAAACAAGTTGCTTATTTTTATTTTATTATTTTTATTTTACATAAAACAAGTAAGGGCGACGTTCATGTTTGTTGGCATTTGTTACAGTTCAACCTTTCGGTCAACAGGGAGTGCAGAGTGTTAGTAGTAAAACTAAATAAATAACCCTGGAAAAATTAAGCAAATGGATCTAACCCCAAAGTAACCAAAATATATTTTTGTATAATGGGTGTTAATCAAGGATACTCAAACATAGAAATTAAATAAATGCTATAATTTAATACATAAATACATTCATTCATTCACTCGTTCACTCATTTATTCATTCATTCACCCATTCATTAACATGTTTATAGGTAAATTTTCACTTATCTGATAAATATAATATATTTATAAAATTATAAGAACATATTTGTAAAAAAAGTGCCTTGTTTCGTACTTTAAATCCCACAGAACATGAAATAGAAAACAGTTTGTACAGCGAATATTGCTATTATTTTTATAACTAAGGACTAAACTCCGAGCGGTCAAATACATTGCGACATCAGTAGTTTACCAAACGTAAAATATTAGTCTATGATCAATACCATGTGACATCTAGTGTTACACAACAAAGTAGAACAGTATAGACTAATAAGTTCACTCGACTTCGCTTGCGTTGAACTTGTTTTCACCATTTTACTAACAAACAGATTTTAAAACGCCAAACAACAAATGTTTCAGAAACTGCCTGTAAGTTTTATGTTTATGCTTATTTGGAACATTTACTAAACTTTTTGCAAAATTGAGCACTTAGTGTACAGAATATTATCATTCGTATATAATAGTACAAAAATCGGGTTTCACAAAACATAACAAAATTATAAGTCGTTTTTGTCTTAACATATTTAATTATTAAAATAATATTGCTTAAATGTCTCAGGGCAAGGCCTTTGGTAATTTTATTATGACTGAAGAAATGTGTTGACGTAGTGGAATAAAAATTAGGTAGTATTTGTATGCTACAATCTCATCGGTACTTTTAACATATATATGTAAAGAAGTTTTTAAGATTATAGAATAGCCACGTAATATGTTTTATTTTGTGAAATTACCACTATATGCCAAATGCCGTTACTTTTCATACCTGGCCCATACCTACTGATGAATTAAAGAAATTACTGATGAAAATACTAATTTATACAAGAACAATTTTTTTATCACTACATAGTTAAAAAAAAACTACGTTTATAAAAACCGACTTCAAACCTAAAAAATAATGAAGATTTAATATTAATTATTTACTACCTATTATTTAAATGTGCTATTTATTAATAAGTTTGAAGTCAGTGCCAAGCCAATTGTATATTTACTTATAATATAATTATTAGTTTAAGGCTTTGCACCGACTTCAAACCTACTAGTAAATGGCACATATAAATAATAGGTAGTGTATGTATAATTAATATTAATTTTTTATTAATTTTTAGATTTGAAGTCGGTTTTTATTAACGTATTTATTTTTTATTTGATTATATAAAAAAATCGGGATAGGTAAAAGTTGATAAAAAATAAAAACTACTAGGCCTACCTGAATCAAATTTTTATCGGACCAATTAGGAGCTATTCCGCATCAAACAAAAAAGTATTATGTAAATCAGTTCAGAAACGTCAGAGAAATTGGTCTACATTTATAAAAAAATATACCGGTCGAATTGAGAACCTCCTCGTATTTTTGAAATCGGTTAATGAAGTCGCTTTCCGCTGTATATGTATAGTAACATAGAAATTAGTCCACGCGTGTGAAGTTGGGGCAAGCTGCTAGTTACAAATATTTTAACATCAAATTAATACTAAGAAAGAAATTGTTTTATTTGTTTTTTCTCTTTCACTATCTGCTCATTTCTAAATCTAGTTGAGTCGCAAGAATAAAACAATTTGCAGAACTCCTAATGAGTTTTTAGGAGTTTCGCGGAACCCACTTTGGGAATCGCTGCATTTTAGTATCACTGTAAAGACATGTTGTTTTAGATGAACCAAGCTACACATTTTATGGATGGATCACAAATCTACGGTACCAATAGTCGAGAGGCTGCTATGCTACGGGAGAAGACCGGTGGTCTCATGAAGACATCTATCATTGACAACCAGGAGCTTTTACCTCTCTCGATGTCTCCCACAGAAAAGTGCCTTGTAAACGGATTATCAGATACGTGCTTCAATACTGGTGAGTTGAATGTACTTGTTCCCTTATCAAGGTAACAAACAAGTGACGTCATGAGTAGCCTTGCCTCTGATTGGTTGTTTTCGTCGGCTCGTTTTCAAATGATGCGTGATTGGCTTCTCATTAACATGTTTATATTAAGAGTAGAATTATCGCATTATGTTATCCTTCTCGTCTTTTTAATTTTAGAAATACTGATGTATGTATATGAATGAAATAAAAAACAGAAATGCTGATGACACTGTTTGTTTGCAAGAGCCTAATTTTATAGATCGTTCGCGTTAATTAAATAGTGACGTTATCTGCCTATCAATAAGGCAATGATAGGTATTATCCAAAACAGCATAATGATATTTTCCGCGTGTTGGTCCGGGCTCCTTTGCATAATAGACCATCTGCCTTCCTGCTAGGCAGTTCGTAAAAGGCGAGCGTAGGCTTTGCATCGACTCGCCCGGATTGGTACCACTGCCTTACCTATTCCCGCCGCCATTACGTCAGTGCTTGCCGTTGACGTGTTCCGGTTCGGAGGATAAGGTAACTTTAAAATAAGGTAGCTTTTTTAAGGTACTTTTACTCGAGGCCTATCATAAAAAAAACGACCAGTATTTATGTTATCATACTTTATTCCTCAATACTTGCAACTATCATTGAGTTGAAACTAACTAGCTAATAAAGTTTATTTTTTCTCTTAATCCTGTTGGTCCAATAATTGTCTACAACTATGAATGTTAACCAGGTGATGTCCGAGCCAATATGCACCCATGGTTGACCAGCCTTCACTCTCTGTGGGTGCGAGAGCACAACCGGGTGGCCAGAGCTTTAGCTTCGTTAAACCCGGGCTGGAGTTCTGACAAGTTATACCATGAGGCCAGGAGAATAGTGGTGGCTGAGTTGCAACATATAACTTTCAAAAGCTGGCTGCCGTCCATTACTGGTAAGTGTTAGTTTATTAAAAAAATATTATTACCATTAAATGTTTTTGTCAGCTTTGTTATTCGAAGATATAAAAATAATTAATTAGTATTTTTACATGTTTTTTTTAAATAACTGCAAAATATAGGACACTTATAAAGCATGATTCCAATTTACGTTTGCTTGTTTTATCAGGTCTTCGAAAGGACTGTTAGACTTACATAAATAGAAAGCTAATCTTTTAACAGTTAAGCGAAAAATACGTAACAAAATGTCCTCAATGACGGTATACAACGCCTAATCAGAGACGGCCTTAGCCCTTAGGGTAGGGCGCGGTTAGCCGACCGCCCATCTGGCGATAAGGGACGAATCTGAACTTATTTAATGAAGCCTAATTATTACTTGTAATGTCCCTAAATTGAATTATAAAGTTATTAAAATCGCCTCTATCTTGAGGTCCCAGGTTCGATTCCCAGATCGAAAATCGACAATTTTCTAATAAGAATAACGTTACTCGAGATTGGTTATGCGCCCAGTTGGCAACTGGACAAGGGTTGTGCAAGACTTGCCACCTAGCGCATTGTGGATAGTGTCTTCGGCTAGTCGTGGATGCCCTGGTTGTGCTTCTGCTAACCTCTTTGGGGATATAGGCGTGAAGCCACTTTTTTCAATAGGGAGACTAAAAAGTCAAATTCTAACTAGTAATATTAACACATGGTATTTTACTTATATCGTTTTTTCTCGAGGGTTTGAGGGTGTACCGTGAAATTACGCCCTGGGTGCTGATAGTACTGGAAATGTAAAAACGTAGGCTAACAAATACGTAATTGGTTCTGACCTCCGCCAACTCTAATGACTGTAACAAAGTAACCTAATTTATATAGCTATTGCAGATAAGAAAATAAAATTAATATTTTAATAAATGAAATAGGTTACAGCCTACAGGAAGGTTTTCATTCTCTACTTTTTTTATACAAATACGTCAGTTTCGGAGACTCAAAAAAATAAAAACAGTCTTTTAAAGATATTAACGCCACAGGCCTTTTTTGCCTACCTAAAAAAATATCTGGCAGGTGCTGGGGCTATAGCTATTTATGTACCGATATCCATATTTCTATCTGAGGATACACGAGGTAAAATCAGCACCCGTATCCGTTGCTTTTTTAGCGGATCTTATACTTTATTAATTTTCAAATCATATTATGATATTTTATTTTTATGTGAAAAACTATTCACACTTTGCACTTTTATTATTTATTAGAACAAAATAGTTTCAAATTTGGCTACCAAACTTCTTACTAGACATTTTTTTATTTCTTACAGAACACAAACCTAATCTATCCTCTAGTGTCCAGTATTAAACTAAACTGTACAAAAAAAAAGAATTCGACACCAACACAGCTCGAATAAGAAGTTAAGATCCGTATCCGCGGATCTTGACACTAAATATCCGTGTTTAAGTCCGAATCCGTGGGTCTATGTAATCAACGATTCAGCACATTCATACTTACTTTTACATAAACGTAGATAAAGGGAATTGTTTAAAATAAAGCAAAGTAAGTTTAAATCGCAATGACGTGGATCTTTAAACGCAGTAGAAACAAGTTTTGTTGATTTCTTAAAATAACGAGGTCACTTTCATTTGGAATTTATAATGTCGTCATGCATACTTCGTGTTAAAAATACCATAGCATGGAGGATTTGCTATGGTTTATGTAAACGTTCTTTTGTTATCTCTTAATTTGATTTCTGACGCGGTCTTGAATTATATTATTTATACTTATAAAATAACATGTCCTGACAGACTGATTCGTCATCGCTGAGCAAAAACTGTTACAACCATGAGATTTGGTGAGTAGGGTCGTTGTATTTAGTAGACATCCACTAAGTACTGAATTTTGGAAATTCTACTCCTAAAGGGGTGAAATAGGGTTGAAAGGTTGTATAGAAGACCGTCACTTTTTAAGTTAGAAACATGAATTTTTGTTTGTTTCTGGAAATTAAGTAGACACCCACTAAGGACGGACGGACGGACGTTGAAAGTTTGTATGAAAGGCCTTATTAATGGGCTATAATCAATTAATGTATTAACTGCCACGCGAGCAGTACTGTACAGTACAGCAGTACAGCAGCAGCCACAGCCAAGCCGCGGGTAACAGCTAGTGGGATATATTTTTGTGTGGAGATATTTCTATCTGCTCTATGTCTTCGTGATCGGTGATATAAATTTGATATACATATAATCGGAGTTTTTATCACTTTAAAACTTGATATTTCAACTAAATCTTTCAAAGTCAACGATACTAATACATAGAAATACATGTACAGATACCTGAATGAATTTAAGAAACACCTGAACCCAGAAATGAGGAAATCTATAAGTTCAACACGCAAATGTCTCATCCTTTAATTGAATTTGAGCCTCGCGGTTGGTTTGTGGCGTCAGGCGAATACGCTAACCGCTCTACCAACGAGGAATATTGTTATGAATATAGTTTTAAAGTTACCTGTACTTAAGTACTTAATAAAGACAGTACACGGTCATTGATCATGATCGGAAATGCTAAGTTTAATAGGAGTTCTGTGTATCTTTTTAATAGGAGTTGGTAAAATAAATTTTAACCCCCTTAATAATAAAACTTACGCGTGCGTTGATCTGGTGTGTAACTTCATTTTTTGTTAGCAATAGTGAAGTTACACATCAGATCAACGGGCGCGTAAGTTTTATTAGTAAGGGGGTTAGTGTAGAAAGATAAAATATTTATCTTGCCAAAACAAGCTTTGATCAGATGTTTGAGAGCATAAGATCCGTACTACCAAGTTATTGCAAAAATATTAAATCTACTTATGGCAACTCTGAATATTTGGTTATCCTAGTATCTTCACGTCCATTTCCCAGAAGAGGTAGATAGAGGTACAACTAAGACACCCACAACTAGCCTAAGACACTAAATCCCACAATATGATAAGTGGCAAGCCTATCATCGCCTACCATGCACATATCCAATCCCAGGCAAAGTTTCTATTAGAAAATAAAATTGTAAAAAAAACACATTTCCTTTTGTTGGGCTCGAACTTGGGACCTCATGAAGTCAAGTCCAACAGTCGAACCGCTACACCAGAGGTGATGATATTATTTAATTTTTGTAAAACATTGGAAACGAATATTCTAGTCTCTAGGACTTTTTGTCATTGCTTGTCACATATTGATATAGTTTATTTACATTTACCGTGTTGGGTAGAACGAAACTCCCCTTTGTAGAATAGACTGCCGCCTTCCTGCCAGGCAGTTCGTAAAAGGCGAACATATACTTATCGTCACTAACACCGTGCCATCCTACTAGGTGGTAGAGTTTCGCAGCGGCTCGGCCGGGTTGGTAGCACTGCCTTACCTTCCTGCCTTCATAACGTCAGTGCTAGCCGTTGAAGTATTCCGGTTCGGGGGGTAAGGTAGCCGGTAAACTTACTTTTGCTTGAGGCCTAACACCCCAGCAAGTTGGCAACACATCATTACCTCTTTTGGTGTCTCTAGGCGGCGTGAATTTCTTATCATCAGGAAATCCGTCTGCTTGTTTGCCTTGCAATATCATAAAAAAACGTGATCAAATGCTTATTTATCAATTGAATATTAACTCCTGATGAATCTTAAGTGGTGGGCACACGTGCCAGCACGATAATGACGAATTGATCTCTATTGACTTATTTTTATATCCTTAATCATAAACAGAATTGTTATTGGACATGTTGATAAAATATTTATAAAGTGGACATTTTATAATTGGCTTCAACTTTGCTTCTATATGAAACGAGTTGTTTTATATTGTATTTAAGAAGCAGCCCGTCCCATTTTCGCATGGGTGAATAAAGGGGTTTCGAACCTTTGTGGCTTATTCAACCGCCGCCATTTTATGTTTTTTTTTTTTAAATAGCAGCGCGCAAAACAAAAAACTATTAGGGTGAAAATATCCTAAAGCGTCACGTTACAGGCTATCCATATGTTTAGGAATTATCGTGCGCCGCCATTTTGAAAATAACACAAAATGGCGGCCAGTCAATAAGCCAGGCTTCATACAAAAAAGTTCAATCAAATTTCTTCCTAATTCATTCTATCTATCGTAGTTTTAAAGATCTAAGCATACATAGTAAGACACAGCGGAAAGCGACTTTTTTATGCTAAGTGGTGATAATCAATAGTAGGGGAGTTCAAGAGGGGATTAGAGAAGTTACTCAGACGCTTCAGATTAGATGATATGGGAGATACTATACCGCTTAACATCTTCATATTTATATATACAATAAATCCCCATTTCCCTTGGTCATCGAAACACGCGTTTACGGATGGATCAAGTTTTTTTTTACGTGTTAGTTGTCAAAAGAAAAAAGTGTAATTTTAGTGGATTGTAAGAAAATTTACGAATGTAATATTCATAATTAAGACATGACAACTGTCAAGTCGGCTAGTTATAATATATAAAAACACTACATAAAGACTTGCGTGTGTAGGAAAGTATATCTAATTTTGTGGTTTGAAAATGTACCTAATTATGACGTCTCAGCTTAAGGTGCCATGGGTCCATTGCGTGCCAATAACTAGACATTAAAATCATCTGACGATTTTAGTGTGATTTACGAGAGTAAGAGTATCAGAAGATTTCAAACGGAAAATGTTCCTAAAATATAAACACCACGTCGTTTTTCTACATCTTATCGATAAAGCTCTTACTATAAATTCTGGGTTTCCTTACTATAACATCTTTTCCTACTAAAAAGATTTCTTGTATTCATAGAATATGTCAACTTTTGCATTTTTTTTAATGAAAGTCGAACTTAACACCTTAATATTGTTTCCAAATTACGGAAGTGTTATCATGAGCCAACAGTTAACCATTTTAGTTTTTTTTTTACTTTTTTAATGTTTAATTAATATCGATAAAAGATTTAAGTGCTAATGCAACCTTAACCGTTTTTTATATGTTTATACTTACAAAGTTGTTTGTCTTAAGGAAAACATAAGGAAATATTCGTCTGCAGTACGGTGTTACTGTGACACGTTATGTTAATGATTTTGATGTACTCTGACCTTAAATCAAGGAAATAAGGAAAAGTGTGTATTGTAAAGTTATTTTATTTTTATATTAAATATAATACCTTTATCTTTCCTGAGATTATATTGATCTATAAAATTAAGACGTGTTTTCGGTTAAGTTGTTTTGATTTGATGTTTGATGATTAAGATCAGAGGTTCCCAAACTTATTTCATGTAACGCCCACTTTGAAAATCAGTTGTTTTGTAGCGCCCCCCCCCTTGTTTTTTTCTTGTCAATAACCTCAATAACATATTTGTTGCGCCTAGTTTAAAAAAAACATTTTTTTCAAGATTTATACCGCCCCCCTCTAGGCTTCCAGCGCCCACAAGGGGGCGTTATCGCCCACTTTGGGAAAGGCTGATTAAGATGAACATATTACTAAAAAAATAGTAACTACTAGTTTTTGAATTTAGAAAAACTGACAAAGCTAATCTGTGTGGTTACTCTTGGATCTAGATTTCATGCAAATTAGAAATTGGAATCGGATATGTCATTTAGGTACACTTGAACACAGTGTTAGCGGGTTATTAACATTCAGTTCCAAAAAAAATATCCTATCAAATTATTCATTTTTATTATTACTTTGGTCGCCCATTGGTCGAAATTCGACCATTTTAATATTTTAATATAGAAATTTTAATATCTTGTTGATAAGAACGCAATCTTCATTTCACAAGACCAACTATTTTGTTTCCTGAATAGTTAGTGCGCCACCTGTGATCTTTTATCGTCAACATCAATATATTTGTTTGTGTGTGTGTGTCAAATGCATGGTAGTGTGGGTAATGTTTTATTTATTGATTTAATGTGCTTTATAAGCATTATTATTGAAAAATATTAGCGTTCTGGACTTCTACTAGACATAATCTATAAGTGTGTCAAATGTTATGCTTTTGCGTCCGCGCAATTTTCGTAAAAAGTGGTCCCAAGTTTTGGCATCACGTTTTAATATATAGATTAGCTAAATATTCATAAATCACTAGTGTTGTGTTCAAGAGTACTTAAACTGGCATATCTGAGTCTAATTTCTAATTTGCATAAAATCGAGGTTCAAGAGAACCTTACAGGCCTTATTTTGGATTTCAGAGAAAATATTACCAGAGTTGCGAAAACAATTTTGATTTGATGACATTTTATTTAGAGCTTTGTATGTTAGCATGTTTGCAATCAAAGTAATTGCAGCCCTTTACCGTGATAACACGGAAAAAGTACTAGAAATACTTTGATCTTTGAATTTTGAAAATTGAAACTTTGAAGAGTTTCACTTTAAGAAAAATCAAAGGAAACCTTTACTGAGATATTAGAGATTTAAAATAAGCGCTCCTCAGAATATAGTCTTGAGTTTAGAATTAATTTAGGATTAAGTTCGTGAATCACTACATAGTATAAAACAAAGTCGCTTTTTCTGTCCGTATGTCCCTCTGTATGCTTAAATCTTTAAAACTACGCAACAGATTTTGATGCGGTTTTTTTAAATAGATAAAGTGATGGAAGATGAAGGTTTTTGTGTATATTTTATACCCGTGCGAAGCCGGGGCGGGAGACTAGTATTAGAATAAAACTCTAATGTAAAAATAATTCAATAATTCAAGGAGTCTTTAGTGTAGTATTTTTCATAACTCAGAGATTTAATCATTAAATAAAAAAAATGTCTTCACAGGAAAGGGCTTCGACGAACTCTACGACAGCTATGAGACGGGCTACAACTCCGACGTGAACCCCACAATCTCGAACTCGTTTGCAACTGCAGCATTCCACTTCGTCAACAGTCTTCTAGACCAAGACATCATGCTGGTGGACGAGAACAACAACGTGACGACATATCGTTTGGGCCAAAACTACTTCAAACCAGACGTCCTAGCTCATAAGCAAGCATTGGAAGATATCCTGAGAGGCATGATCAAGCAGAGCAGCCAAGGAATGGACCTCAATTACGATGATGATGTAAGTTTCTTTGAAATTATGATAATTTATGCTTAACAATTATTTGTTTACGAGTAATACGCATTAGAAAATGTAATAGCATGTTTTATGATATCGTATTATTTATATAAGACTATTATTTAGTGAAGAGATATTATTTTATATTACACTAGCCGTTTCCGCGAACTTCGTTATTTTCTCTGAGATTCCGTAATCAGGTCCAGACTTGATGGGACCACCGCTTAACAAAACCTCTTTTAAATAAAAAAAAAATAAAGAATTTTTAAAATCGGTCCAGAAATCGATTAAAATATATAAAAAAATATGTAGGAGTTTTTTGTTCGACTGTTCGTTTTGGAAGTCGGTTAAAAATATTTTGTAATTAGTGAATGTGTGCTAGGTTTAAATATTTTATTTAAAAATTAAAGTTAAAGTATCTTCACGCCTATATCCCCGAAGAGGTAGGTACATCCAGGGCACCCACGACTAGCCGAAGACACTAAGTCCCACAATGTGATAGGTGGCAAGCCTATCGCCAACCGGGCACATTTCCAATCCCGAGCAACATTTTTTTATTAGAAAATTGGAAAAATCCAATTTCTATTTGTTGCCCGACCAGGGATTCGAACCCGGGACCTCAAGCAGTCAAGTCCAACAACTGAACCGCTAGACCACAGAGGCGATAAAAATTAAAGTTCTTTATTAAAAGTACGGTTATAAAACGACATATAACAAAGTATGATTATTAAAGTTCAAAAAGTGAGTAAATACCTATCTTCAATGTCCCTCAAAGTTAGGCAGAGGCAGGACAGGATACCCTCAATTGGCTGCGATACGGTACGATAGCACGATTAGGTACTACTTAGTCCTTGATAAATGTTAAATATTTTTGGTTTCTGCAATTTTCAAAAGTAATGATTCAGTATAATAGAATGACGGTTTAATTCGGTCATATCAGAATATTCATTATTCAGCAGTTATAATACAATATCAGCAAATACATAATTTTAGTCGATAAAAAATACAAGCTGTAAGACAATACTGACACGATATTATTGTTTTTGACGCATTTTCTAAACTAGTAAAATGTTTTAATCGAATTATATGTATATGTTAACCAAAAGAAAATTTAAAAGTGAGTCATACAATTGGAAGCTAAAAAATTACCAGTCATTGTTTTATTCGTGTTTAAATTATGTAGATTAGGCGCACTGCAGAACTATCTCCGGGTAATTAATATTTTTTATTATTATTGGCTCTGTGGTTCTAGCATAGGTGGAAGTGGCATAGGTGGCAACTTCTTGAGGTGCCGGTTTAGATCCCCGGGTCGGGCAACGAAAAAAAATAGAAAATTGCGTATTTTCCATTTTCTTATAACTATAACATTACTTGGAATTGGATATGAGCCCTGTTGGCTGACTTGCCACTTATGACTTTGTGGGACTTAGTGTTTTCGGCTAGTCGTCGGAGCCCTGGTTGTGCCTCTGCCTATCACTTCACGGACATGGGCGTAAAGATACTTTTTTTATTATTTTTGGTATATTGTTTGTTGTTTTGTTACATGATATCACACAAAATTGTATTACTACTTTTGCCTATTTAACTTCTTGTTTATCTTCGCGCCAAGTCTCTAACGCGGTAGGCAGAGAGTATCGAGTGCCAAATCACGTTCCTAGCGGACCTGCCTAATTCCAGCACATTCATTATCCTTTAGATATATAGATTAGTCCACTTTAGCATACTCATCATAATCATTTATCTTATTATGTGTTAATGTAAAAACAAAATACGTACTGTTTTACATATACATAGGGTACATGGTATTCTATTACATAATAAATTCATAAACAATAAAAATGTGTAAAAAACTGCTAACATTACTCACGTTTTTAAATTTTGAATAAAACATTATGTTAAACAGTTAAATGGCAAACTTGAATAATTTTCAGTATAATTCACCCTTTGGTTTACTTGAATTGAATGACCTCATTGTTTTTCTGTAATTATCATTATTATTATTCATACAGTATTGTTCATAACTTGTATAAAAAAATCCTAAATCCAACTTTATTAGTACATGAAAAGGTAAAACTCCATTTGCTGGATGGATCTAGAACAAATTTTATATACTTATACAAGACGTAGACTTTGTTAAAAAATATTTTTGGAAATTTCATATTTAAAAGGGTTTGTTAAAAATATTTTTGGAAATTTCATATTTAAATAGTTTCTCCGAAACCGGCTTGTTTGTATGAAAAGAGTAATGAATGTGAAGGAAGCTTGGCAGGTCTAGTTACTCGATACTCTTTGCTTACCACGGGGTAATAAAAATATATTGTTTTTAAGATTTTAAACCTTTATTTTGAAAGATTTATCATTATTTTCCGTAGTCGTATGTCGTAGGTTTTCTTTGTTCTTATTTAAATAAACAATGAGTACTCAAAAGATAACAACAAATATCGATTGGGGCCATTAATATCCTATTAATATTATAAATGCGAAAGTATGTATGTATGGATGTTTGTTACTCTTTCACGCTCGAATGGCTGAACGGATTTGTCTGAAATTTGGAAGACAGATAGATTGTGACCTGGATTAACATATAGGCTATTTTTAATCCCGATCGCACACCGGGTTACTGTGAAAACGCGGGCGAAGCCGCAGGTAGCAGCTAGTAGCGGAATAAAATTAACCCCGTGTTGATCCGGGCTCCTTTGCAGAATAGACCATCTGCCTTCCTGCCAGGAAGCTCGTAAAAGGCGAGCATAGGGTTAACGTCACTAACACCGTGACATCTGACTAGGTGGTAGAGTTTCGCAGCGTCTCACCCGGACTTGTACCGCCTTACCTATTCCGGCCGCCATAACGTCATGACGTGTTCCAGTTTGGAGGGTAACTTACTTTGGCTCGAGGCTTAACATCCCGGCCTCAAGTTGACAACGCACGATTACCACCTTTGGTGTCTCTAGTCGGCGTGAATTTCTTACCATCAGGAAATCTGGCTGCTTGTTTGCCTTCCAATATCATAAAAAATACGAGTATATACTACAATGTTTTATCAAACATTGTTATAGATAACATACAGGTTTTTTCCGTCCAGAATTAATATATGCTGGAAAAATAAGATAAAGATGGTTATTATTAATACATATGAAATAAAATATCGAAAAACACAATTAGTTATTTTTCAGGTAATAAAATTATTTTAATGCAATCTTACTAAAATCTTATTTGTCAAAAATAATTAACAAATAACGGTCGGGATTTTGGCGACATCGAGAGGAAAAGATTGTCGAAGTTTTTTCATACTGAAATTAGTCAATTTTGGTGGCATTTTATACAATTTTGTAAGTGTGCAAATGAAACAATCATGAAGAAATTAGCGTATCGTGTATTTGCTCGCTGCCGTCAAACCTCATTACATGAGCTTGAGTAATGAGGCCACCGCTTTACTCAAGAGCTTGATATGACTTACTGACGACTTATGACTAATTATTATAATTTATTGAAATTGATGTAAAATTTGATGCAAATTCCTACTTGATTAATGGCAAAATACTAACGTGAAGGCCAAAACTTAAAGAAAGAAGAAAAGAAAAGAAATAACGGTCAGTGGAATTAATGTCGTTTAATTTTTGTGATATGGCTGTGGTTCATTCTTTATTGAGAAATAACATCAACTAACTGTTATCCGTTAGTACTTTAACAGTTTAGAATTTAAAGGGTAACACTATTAGGTATTAGGGTTACATTTTATAATTTGCCTGGATTTGACGTTTGTATTACCTTGATATTTTCTTTTTGGTAAAACTTTTTGATGAAACATGAAATTTTTTTTTGCCATACTAGTACATACAATTTATATATAATTTCATTATAGTTTTTTCGATCGTGAATTGACATTGACATTACTGTTCTAATATGTCAAACTGGCCATCTTACGGTGCCGTTAGTATAGTACAGCTTTAGAAGAATAATTGGACGTAGTTAAGCAGAAAGGACCCAATCCACATCTAACTAGTTTTCAGATAATTGGCTTTGAAGTTTATATATTTATAATAATATGTACTGGCCATATATGTGAGTTGGTATTGAATGGTTATACAAATGTCATAGCTTTGTTTATCTGTAGGATCTTTTACTGAACAAAAATATTATAAGCTTTACGTCCTCTTTAGTATGTTGAACTCAATTTTGGTGTTCATGTGGGTTGGGTCCTTTCTGACTAACTACGTCGAATTATAAATCCACAGGAATAATAAATGAATAGACAGGATTCCGTAATTAAAATGAAGTCTTAGTTTACTTTGATGTATGTATTATGATGTAAGCATTGCCTTAACTATTGATCGTTTTAGTCAATTTAGATCTTGACGCCCATATCCCCGAATAGGTAGGCATAGGCACAACCAAGCCACGACACTAAGTCCTACAATGTGTGATAGGTGGCAAGCCTATCGATCGCCAACCGGGCACATATCCAATCGCGAGCAACGTTTTTTTTTATTAGGAAATTGGAAAAACCCAATTTAATTTTTGTTGCCCGACGCGGGATTCGAACCCAGGACCTCATGCAGTCAAGTCCAACAACTGAACCGCTAGACCACAGAGGCGGTTTTATGAAAAACAAGATAAAAATATATTTTATGCAGCATTTGTTGGAATGAGGTTGATTTACGATTGTAGCGATTCTTGCGTTGTAAGTAAGATTCAATGCTATTTTTTGTCAATATTTTTAAAATAGCATCGTATCATTATGCAGTAATAGTCATTAATGACTAGTAATGAAGATAGTTAACAGTTTTATTGTTGTTTTTGTGTTTGTGATGTACAATACCTGAATATTTTAACATGCAAATTGTCGTTAGAAACGCAGGTTTGTTTACTAGGTACAATAATATTTGTTTTATAGAAAGATAATTAACTTAATGTATAATAATTAGGAGGAAATGCATGTACTTAATGACGCTATGTACAAGACTGTAAAAGTATGCAGTAAAAATCGAATAAATAGGAAACTACTTTTTTACATTTATATTTTATTGATAATAATACTTCATTTCTTTTTTTTCACGTTCACTTCGATATTTATGTCGTAGAACATAGCTCTATTTAATCTAGAGTGGATCCCTACCCGGACTACTACCAAGACTAATCTATATATTAATAAGTGATGTCAAAACTTTGGACCCCTTTTTACGAAAGTGCGCGGACATAGGAGCATTAAATTTGGCACACTTATAGTTTATGTGTAGGAGAAGTGTAGATTGCTAAAATTTTTCAATAATAATGCTTATAAAGTACATTAAATCAATAAATAAAACATTACCCACTCTACCATGCATTTGACACACACAAACAAATATATTGATGTTGACGATAAAAGATCACAGATGGCGCGCTAACTATTCAGAAAATAAAGTAGTTGGTCTTAAGAAATGAAGATGGCGTTCTTATCAACAAGATATTAAAATTTGGATATTAAAATATTAAAATGGTCGAATATTGACCAATGGGCGACTACTAGTACTATTAAATGAGTTTATCGTCATAGACGAAATTCACATTCTATAAATAGTATGTTCCCCGCAGCTTCACCACCACTGGCTGGGCGGGCTGGACGTGTTGAGCGTGGACATCCAGCGCGGGCGCGACCACGGTCTGCCCGGGTATATCCAGTACCGCGCACTATGCGGCCTGCCCACCGCTACCACCTTCGCCGCGCTAGGTGACGTCATATCGCAGGAGGTGACTACTTTGTATACCTGTGTTTTATATATTAGTTGTTATACTTTCCATCCTTATAATTTTAGCAACTTAACACTTTCTATTCTTATAGTTTTGAACATTTTACATTTTTCAGACATTTTATATTTTCCATCCCTAAATTATTTTTTTTAATTTACAAGGAAATTTAAAAGTTCATTTAAGGCTACTTGCTTGTTTCTGGGTTACATCTTTTTATGTTAATTCTGTTATTATTTTCAACTCAAGAATGCATAAGTGGCTAATCAAGTTATGGGTTTAAAATCGTTATAATATAATTTTTTCAAGTAGCTTTTACCTAGAGATTTTGCAAACATTTTAAAGAGTTATGCAAGTGGGTAAAGAACATTTTCGAAAATTTCTAATGAGAGATCGTTTGCAGGTGTTGACAAAATTGGAACAAGTCTACGAGCACCCCGCTGATATAGACTTGGTGGTTGGTTTAATGGCCGAAACGCCTCTTCCTGGATCTCTCTTGGGGCCAACCACGACATGTATAATTAGTGAGTATTTCTGTTATTTTTATTTAATCCATCAAGTTTATTCTGGTATCTATTTTAGGAATTTCTATGTATTAGTATCGTTGACTAACACCCATAACACAAGCATATAATTTGCTTGCTTTGGGGTTAGATTCAATTTGTGTGAATTGTCCAGGGATATTTATGTATTTATTGTCTGTACTTTGTACATACATTTTAGCAATGGCTTTATTCAGTTCTTTATTCTATTTAATTGGAAATTTGCTTACCTCGAGGTTAGGTTTAGTCTGTGTAATGAGTGAAAGGAGTTATATTGACGAGGAGTATGTGCCGTTCCAGAGGAGCAGGTGTGGCGGCTGCGTGCGGGCGACCGCTACTGGTACGGACATAGCGGGGAGGCGGGCGCCTTTTCCAAGCGGCAGCTGGCCGAGCTGCGACGCGCAACCGCCGCCCGTCTGCTCTGCGACAACACGCCGCTCGCCCGTCTGCAGCGGGACGTCTTCCGTCTGCCTTCCCACAGGTGAGCCCGCACACCATACGCTTGCCGTGCTCCGACCTCCACTTATAAAGTGCAAATATTTTAATATTTATAAAAAATAACTTTCTTAAAAAAACTCACGGTTTTCTTAACAAAAAAACCCACACGGAATACCAGGAGACAAGAAAAACGTGTTGCTTTTACTCCATACAAATTGACATAATTTTAAATATTATTCAATTTCAATATATTAATGGAACAAAAACATAATATTCCAATTTCAACTATTTAATTTTTTTTTAATTTAAAAATATTAATGATAAATAATATTAACTTTGTGTTACTATTTATATCATCCATCAATGGAACAGGGGGGTGATTATGTATCTCAGTTGTCAACTCTTCTTCTTCTTTCTTTAAGTTTTGGCCTTCACGTTAGTATTTAGCCATTAGTCAAGTAGAAATTTGCATCAAATTTTATATCAATTTCAATTAATTTTAATTAGTCATCAGTCGTAAGTTGTCATGTCAGGCTCTTGGGTAAAGCGGTGGCCTTTTTACACAAGCTCATGTAACGAGATTTGGCGGCAACGAGAAAATATACGATACGCTAATTTCTTTATGATTATTTCATTTGTGCACTTTTACTGAACAAAATTGTACAAAATGCCACCAAAATTGACTAATTTCACTCAATATTAACACGAAATTCAATAATTATGAAAAAACTTCGACCATCTTTTCTCTGAATGGCGCCAAAATCCTGAGTTGTCAACTCAAACTGTAAAAGTGTACATCAAATGACGTCATTTGTGTTTGCTATCTCTATTGTATTTCTGTCACTGTGGTCACTGGAGATAGCAAATACAAAACACGTCATTTGACAGCGATTCGATGTACACTTATCCATTTTGAGTTGGTAACTGAGTTACATAATCACCCCACAGGTCTGCTACAAGTGCACAATAGAAAAAAGTATAAAAGAATATAAATGTCAAATGTTGCAAACTTTTCTAATATTAAAATAAAGAAACACAAAATGTCACAATTTGTATTAATAAAAAAAAATGTTGTTTTTCTTATAATTAATACTTATTTTTTTGTTACAATTATAAACTATAATCAATGAATGATA
>NJDC01000527.1:31222-73249 GCA_002245475.1 Calephelis virginiensis | reverse complement strand
TTATTTATCTGGATTGCCAGATATAAATAGATAATAGTCGATGCTAGTTACTTTCGCGGGATAGGATAATAGAATAAATAATATATCGACATATTATGTGAAGTTATAATACAATTTTATTACATTTTATGTTTATATAGGGTTGCCTGAAAAAAAATTGGAAACATAAAAATATATTTTTTTAAATAATTAAAAAAATTCGGTCCCAAATTTGTTAAGGCAACCCGCTTTTAATATGACTTACTTGAATCAATTATAATTTATTCAATAATAATTGAATAAAACAGATTATATAGTCAAGTAAGTCATATTAAAAGTGGGTTGCCTAAACAAATCTTGGACCGAATATTTTTATCAGCTCGGTATAAGTCGATGTAGGTTCGGATCTTCTATAGATCATATTTGTACTGTGCAATATCTAAGTTGTTATTTACCGATTACGATTTCAATAAAACAAAAAAATAAGGTTTTTCTAACAATTTTTAAATAGTGTTATGTATTAATGTTATGCGTAAGCCTACCATATACTATATCGAAATAATATGTACCTATAAATAGGTACATTGTCAACTGTATGACGATCAGCTGCGTTCGGGCGTTTGTTAAAATATAAGAAATATTTTTTATATTTTATTAATTTTTCGTTTTACATTTTTTAATATTTTTCATGTTTTCAGACACGTATTCCGAGCTCATGGTTGAAATATCGTTAACTAATTTGAGAAAGCCCTGTATATAAGATTCTTGTTTTTGTAGTGGTCAAATGTACAAAAATAATTATTGTTTCAGTAATCCCATCGTCCCTTGTGAGGAGATCAAATCTGTGAATCTGGAGGCATGGCAAGACCCGTCGCACAAGCCCGACATATTCACGCGCACCAACAAGTGGATCAAGACTAAAGTCGCCAGTGGGAACTTCACCAAGTAGATTCATAGTTTTTGCACTAAAATTCTTAAATGCCGCACAACATATTTTTTAGTATTTTTAATGTTAAAATACTTTCCATGTTAATATTTTGTTATTATTTAATGGGTTGGTGTCATGATGCTAAAGACCAAAGGATGAAAGTGCCTATAGAAGCTACATTTGGCGTCAATTTGTGGACGTATGATATAAATAGATTTTAAATGTCAAGTTTATTTGAATAAAATGCAAACTTAACTATAAAATATTAAAGTATGTGTAATAATAGTGCCGTATGAACTATTAATTTTTAGGAAATATCAGAATAGTTATGACCAATTTTAAGTCATTAATTTATATTGTATGCTGCTAATCACAGTACGAACCCACTAAATACTAATGAAATAATTGTTTCTATTACGTGCTAGGCAATTTTTAACCGGAATGACCTGCATTTATCCAGCCCAAAGATTTTGCGCAAAGGATGTAACTTTTTTAGAGAAAACAAATCTAAAAGATGGGTTATTAAAAATAGGACTTTAAAATATTACATTAGGCTGAGTTCGCACTGTGAATATTCACTGCGCGGTTTTTTCCTCACATCACCTAAATTTGTATCAGATCAGTTCCCTTTCGCGCGAATAAAATTCAGTATGTTACAGTATTGCGAGAAAATAAAACGCATGGTGAAAATTACCAGTGTGGACTACTCTTTATTTTGCCTTTAAACGTCCATATAACTAAAATAAAGACTATTGAGATATTAGTGAAATCAATAAACAAATAGTAAATTATTTTACTGTGACATTAGTGAACTAGTATAATGCAAAATTTAGGTAACAATATTTATAGAAATTATTTGCAGTTTACTTAAATGGAGTGATTCAGTATTGTGATTGTTTTTAAGGTAGTTATACGGTACTTTAAGCAAGTTATCGACGAATATACTATAGTTTTATTTATCTAATTCTAATAATCTGTGGAGGTCGTAAAGGTGTCCGTAGTTAGACTGGTTTATTCGGATATATCTTCAAGGAACAGGGAATAGAGATCTATTTTAATTTTAAGATATACAATCCTCGTTTAGTCTGTTGATGTTATCGTCGAAGAATCAAACACGCTAGTGTGATCGGAGCCTAAATAAAAAATATTTATAAAATACCTGAGGGTCATAGTCGATTAATTTAAAAACACTCAACACGATTTGACATTTTTTGTAAACTCGAAGAGTATTTGATTGGCAACGCACCATTATTTTTTTTTGTACATGAAGGTGATGTGAATTTCTTACAATTAAGAAATGCGTATAATAATTTGCCTTTGTATGCTAAAAAATCGTAAAGGTGCGTTTAAACGGTGCGCATCAAGCACCTCGTCCCCACGCCATGTATCCACGCCTTAATTATCTTTACCGTCAAGCAGACAAAGTGTGTCTAATCGTATTAAGTTAAACTTGGCTCCTTGGGATCTTAAAAGTGACAGATGGCTAAGACCCAATAACAAAAGTGATACTGCAATTTAAAAAATTGGAGTATAATATTAATAACGGAAAATAACTACTTAGACAATACGAGTATATATTTCGCGTCCCTTTATGTAATAAAACTGACCCGGCAGACGTTGTTCTGCTACTTTTTTTAAATGATTTTAGTAAAAAAAATGGGGTGAGTCACCCTTATCACTTAGGGGTACGAAAAATAGATGTAGGCCGATTCTCAGACCTACTCAATATGCTCACAAAATTTCATGAGAATCGGTAAAGCCGTTTCGGAGGAGTTCAATCACGCACACCGTGACACGAGAATAGTTTATATATAAGATTGAAATCGAGTCGCGTTTTTACGTTTGTTTAAGGGACTATAAGGATATAAACAGATATTATTTTTTAGTCTTTTTTTTGTTTTATATAGGCAAAAGATATATAAAATATATATAAGAGATATTCTACAAAGGTTTTCATTTTTTTTATTTGATAAATAATTGCCTTAACCTCTGGTATGCCGCGTCTTTAACGCTGCAGTATAACTGGATTGCGCGGATCCGCGTTCCGGCATGCAAAGGATTAAAGGTGATACGGACACGAGTATAGTGGCTGTGATGTCATAGTCCACCATAAGCAAATATCGATAAATATGTTCCTATTATTTTTGAATTATCCCTGAATAACAAATCACTATTATAACATAAAAGGACGGCAATAATGAGGTTCCTTGTGGTATGGTTTTAGGGTATAGTAACTTAAAATCCGTTGAATTGTTTACGGATTAGCCCTCTTTTTTATAAGACAATGATTTCGGTACTATTAGTGACAAGAAGTCCTTATCATTCAAGTCATCATTAAAATTGCCCTGTCTGTTATCTGACATCTGGAAGGTCACTCTTGAATCTTGATTTCATGCAGATTGTAAATTGGAATCGGATTTGTCTTTTTAGGTACTTTTGAACACTGGGTTTTTTAGGTACGGATTATTAACATTTAACTCCAAAAACATCAACGAATCCGATGATATATTTTATTGCTTATTATTAACTAAATGTTAATACATCACTATGTTATGTTCAAAAGTACCTATCATTATAGGTCATTACGTAATATCCGATTTCAATTTCCAATTTGCATGAAATCGAGATTCAAGTGTAACACTCCTGATCGTGACCAATAAAATTGTGATTACAATTTCAAAAAATACTCGGTGCAAATTCAACAATACAGAAGTATTCTGGAGCAGAAGCTCCAAAATATCTGTGATCTTGAACACTGCAATTTACTTTAGTATATATGTAAGAGTATACCAAAATGGATTTTCACTTGATATGTTTTGTTTATTTAGAAATCTTAAAGATATTTTAAATCCTAATTTATTAAAATTAGTAACCTTAAATATTTTTTAAAGACTAAAAAAAATCTAAAATTGTTGTTCCTCCATTTATACTGGCTCATAAAAATAATAAATAATTTTGACGATTTTATGTTATTAATCGTTAAGCAATTTTAAACACCATGATTTATAATAAATAATGGTTAAGATTATATGGTAGACCAATATTCGTAAATTAAAAAGCGAAATTATAGTAAGCGTGCCTCTGTACCAAAACCTGGATCGCGGTAGAAGTTTTTCCTTGCTCTTTATAAAATCCCGTTGTCGTTACTATGATGAGCATTTTTTTTTAAATTATTTGGTTGTGATATTTCAATGTTACCTATTTATCTTTGCTGATTTTGAGTTTCTTAATAAAAAAAAACGTTTAAATTATAGTATTTATTGTTTCTTAATTGACATTAAAATAATGTTAAACACTGTTAAACATGTTAAACATTGCAAACCTTACAAGCGCATAATTTCAGTTGATATAAATATGAGTCAAAAAGAATGAAATAGAGACAAATTGGCAAGCAAAATATATAAGTATCCACTGTGAACATTAGGGTTCTATTTTAAACTATCTTTGAGTGATTTCGATATCATTTGTATTTTCCTCTAAATCTAAACTAAACTGTTGCGTGACAATAGTGGTGATTCTGCTGCAAACTAAACTTATTTTAGACGCATGTTATCTTTTTCAAATGAAACAAAAACAAAAGAGATGGAAGAGTTTTGCCATGCCAGATTAGTCTGAACTTGTTAAATCGTGGTGTTTTTAACGTTTTCTAAGTGATAGATTAAACGTTTGTCGAAATGACGTGTATAGACTAATCTGACAGCACTATAAGTGTTTTGTCTCTTTCTATTACTTTCGTTGAAAGAAGATAGTGATAACTTAAAATTAGTTAAGGAAGTGTGCAACAAATTTACCAGTAATGTATCACTCACTCAGTGCGTGAGTTTCATAAATGATTTTAATTCTGACTCATGAGGATCATTTAACACCAAATAGTTTGAAATTACTCAATGATAATTTAAAAAGGAGGTCTTCACTCGAAATAATTATGTTTAAACTAATATGTTTAAATTTCAAATAAATCTGGACAGTTTACATTAATATATCTAATCCCAAAGTAAGCCTTATGATTGTAATGTTGGTATTATCGGTACACGTTATATAATAAATTCAGATTTGAATTTAATAAACTCCAAGACTGAATTATGAAATATAAATATGAAATATTATGAAGTTTTTCACTTGTGTACGCCTTAACATAGCTTACCAGTCGGGTTAATGTGCGCACATCGACGATTTTTTTGAGTAAAGCGAATATTAGATTTCATGGTCGGCTTTTGGTAGAACTCTATTGTATTGAATATTTTTTTTTGTGTTAAATGTATTGACATTTTTAAATTACACTGGTACTTTCCACAATACACATAATTTAAAATTATAAACTAAAGTGTTAAATAAAGTGTATTCTGGAACAGTACAAGTATAGGAATTATTCTCAGCAGGTTTGCTTTTTCTACATTAAATTTATGTTCCTTCTTGTTATTAGTTTACCCAAATGAAACACCTACATGATAACAATACTCGGCACAGTGCTAATAAATCTTTTTCTTTGCGCGCATCCTAGCCCTGTTTTGCTTGAATTTGTTTGTCGATAGGATTATCAGGGTTATGGTTATACGTATTGTTTCTTATGAGTACGTGTTTGACTTTGTTAAATTTTAGTTTAAAGTATTTTGTTGATAAAAATGTAATGGTCCAGAATAAATTTGCATTTTTTCCTTTGCAAGGGTAATATATGACATACATTGTCATACGCAGACAAAAGCTTATGCTCAACATGAACTTCTTATATTAACACACAAAAATTCACATTATTTTGTATAATAGAAGCATCGCGTATGGCTTTGCTATGGACAGACAAAAGAGGTAAGACTTACAGATGACTCGTGGAGATTATACACTGTTTATAAGATGGTATTCGAAAATGAATTTAATACCTATTAATGAGATATGACATGAGCAAACTTTAACAAACCAGGTACTAAGAAAGTTGCCAGGGTCAAAAACATAATTTCCATAGAGTTTTTTTTTTGATTGTTTGTGTTTTATAACAATAATTTTAAGAGCAACGAACAACCAGGAAAAATGGAATGAAATATTTATTGATATCGGAATGTTGAATATTTACAGACGGTACATTAGAAGACAATATTTTAATTTTAAGTATTTTTAAACAAATAATTTAAAAATGTGAAGTTACTAAATATGATTACGGTCAAAGAAGTGAGTGATTATTTAAACTTTTCTTTTGTAATAAAACATGTTAAATTAAAAAGTTTTTTATTTACTTTTCGTTTTCCTCGGGGTTAATTTTAAGAGTTGATACTTTGTACCCTCTAATACTATAAGGTACCACATTGTTTGACGATGTAACCAAGGGTTACAGTACTTCTTGCATGTAGTAGTCCCTACAATAAGGACTAAATTTGAGCTGGATCTAAATGACAACTGGCAAACTGCCCGTAAATTATTTCCGGGCAGTTGATTGGACATCGATTATTTATGGTGATAACAAGCTAAATGATTAAATATTTTAATGACAGTTGATTGCGTTTATTCGACCTGGGTACTGATTACGTAGTTGTTACTTAGTTGCCAACTAAAATGGAAAAGTATACATCACATAGCTGTCAAATGACGATATTTGCTATCTCCAGTGACCAACAATAGAGATAGCAAACACAAATTACGTCATTTGACGTACATTTTTCCATTTTGAGTTGGCAACTGAGATACATAACAAGCACCCAGGATGCTGACTATGTATCTCAGTGGCCAACTCAAAATGTAAAAGTGTACATCAAATATATATCAAATGACGTTTTTTACATTTGCTCTCTCCAGTGACCAACAGAAATATAATAGAGATAGCAAACACAAATGACGTCATTTGACGTAAGCTTTTCCATTTTGAGTTGGCGACTGAGATACATAATAAGCATCCAGGATGCTGAATATGTATCTCAGTGGCCAACTCAAAATGTAAAAGTGTACATCAAATTTATATCAAATGACGTTTTTTACATTTGCTATCTCCAGTGACCAACAGAAATACAATAGAGATAGCAAACACAAATGACGTCATTTGACGTAAGCTTTTCCAGTTTGAGTTGGCGACTGAGATACATAATAAGCTTAATAAGCCCCTTAAAAAGCTGAGAAAAAAGCATAAGCCATATCCTTGGATTTCAGAGGAAATCAAAAAAGCTATGTCGGCAAGAGATAGGGCAAATAGGTCTTACAAAAAACACCCAACTGATGATCATCTTCATCGGTATAGGGTTCTCCGCAATACTTGCAACAAAATGTGTCGTGTAGCAAGACGGCGTTATATCCACGAAACTATCGTGAAATCCAACTCCCAAGAGAAATGGCGCTTTTTAAAATCTTTAGGGTTTGGTAGGGATCCTGTTTTTAACAACAGTTGTCTTGACCTTAATACGCTGAACTCACACTTTTCTTCACCGCCGCTAGCTATTGACAGCTCTACTAAACGTGCTACTCTCAGTGATCTATCATTAATTTCACGCCCGTCTTGTTCCTTCTCGCTTATGGCAGTTTCAGAAGTGGAAGTTGAAAAACACATTAGATCCATCTCATCAGCGGCAGTCGGCGACGACGGATTGTGCTCCAAAATGATTGTTCTTATCCTCCCTCACATTCTTCCTGTTATAACTTACATTTTTAATTATTCCTTAGCGTCTCAGGTGTTCCCTTCAGTGTGGAAAAAGGCAAAGGTCATCCCGCTTCCAAAAAAATCACTTCCTTTGAGCCCTTCTGACTTTCGTCCTATCTCTATGCTGCCATTTCTATCCAAAGTCTTGGAGCACATCGTTCATGAGCAGCAAACTCGTTTTCTCCGACACAATGAACTCTTAAGCCCATTCCAATCAGGTTTTCGGCGAAGACATAGTACAGTGACGGCTCTAGTTAAAATTTCTGACGATATTCGTTACGCAATTGATTCGAAACTTCTTACCGCACTCGTTTTGCTTGATTTCAGTAGTGCATTTAATTCGGTGGATTTTGATTTGCTCATTGGTGTTCTTAAGACCATTAACTTTTCTTCATCTGCTTTAAATTGGTTTGACTTTTATCTGCGTGGTCGCTCACAATATGTATTTTTAAATGAAATGCAGTCCACCTGGTGTGATATAGTTGCGGGTGTCCCTCAGGGGTGCATTGTATCTGTCTTAGTGTTTTCAATATTTATTAATACAATCACTGCAGTAATTTCTTTTAATTTTCATTTGTATGCAGATGATTTGCAGATTTACCGTCATTTTAGTACTACGGATAAGACTAGCGCCCTGATTTGTTTAAATGACGATCTTCGTGCAATTAGCTTGTGGGCTAAATCTTACGGTCTTTTAGTTAACCCTTTAAAATCAAAAGCTATAATTTTTGGGAGTAGATATCAGCTTGGGGCTATTGATTTTTCCAGTCTGCCACCTATAGTTTACAACGGTACTCAGATCTTTCTTTCGACCTGCGTCACTAACCTAGGCGTTATTTTTAGCTCGGATCTTTCTTGGGAGGATCATATTACTAACTTGAGTAAAAAAGTCTATTAAACCTTTCATATGTTACATTCTTTAAAAAAATTCTTCCTACGAAAACAAAAATTTCTCTTGTACAGTCTCTTATACTCCCAATTCTTGATTATGGTGATGTATGTTTCCTTGATGCTACAGAATCTCTCCTAAATAAATTGGAGAAGCTCCAAAATTCGTGCATCCGATTTATTTTTAATCTCTGTAAATTTGACCACGTCTCCATGTTTAGAGCTCAACTCAAATGGCTTCCTATACGACTACGCAGAAATTTACATATGCTATCTCTCCTATATAATATTCTGTACAACCCGTCAGCTCCCTCATACCTGCGGGAGCGTTTTAGCTTTCTGAACTCTACTGATTCCCCATGTCGCTCCAACCGTAGCTCTGTACTTCGTTTTCCCGCTTCGCACTCTACTTGTTATTCTAAATCTTTTACTTTCCAATCAATCAAATTGTGGAATTCCCTTCCTACCGTGATTCGTGACAGCCCTTCTTTACCTACTTTTAAGAAAAGATTGAAGGAACATTACTTATCGTTGACACAATAACATACTCATATATTATCCTACTAAGATATTTTAATAATTATAATTGTACCTGTTTTTTTTTTACACACTTTTTTAGTATATTTTTATTTATTCGTTCTAAGTATAGCTATAGTTAATTGTTTTGTACACGATGCCTTCCATTTTATTTTCAGAGCTTAATTTTTTTTTGGGTTTGCTGGAAGAAATTTCTTTAGTAAGAGATAAGCTCGCCTTTTGTGCATTTTTAACTTCTCGTGTATTTTGTGTATTTTAATTTTTGTGTGCAATAAAGTGTTAAATAAATAAATAAATAAAATAAAATCTATTTATGAAGTCTTAACGGATCTGGCCGCGGGCCGTAGTTTGCCCACCACTGTAATAGAGCATTGTAACACAGCTAGCATAGCGTTATAACATAAGTAACATAGCGTTGTTACATAGCTTGCATTAGCTTTGTTAGTTGTTAGCGTTTCAACATTGCTAACATAGCTTTGTAACATAACTAACATATATAAGCAATGCATTAATATTTAAACGTGGGATATAAATGCCAGTAAGAGAAGAACCCACTATTGCAAAAAGTAGGTAGAAAATTGAACATTGTTCTGTAAACCAGGGCCTAGAAAGTATTAAAAGTATAAATAATTGAGCCAAATTTCAGGTTTTGTTAGATAAGCTAATGTATGTAAGTATGTCTTATTCAGCCTACAAATTTATTATACATGACATACATCTTTAATTTGCTGTAAAATTTTAGAAAAATAACATTTAACCGCATTTTGTCAAAAGAATTATGATTAATCATATTTAATTGAAATAGAAAGTTAATGTGATTGCTGATATTATTAATTAGTATTTTGAGCATAATCCGATGACAAGACCAAATTAAATGCCTATTTTACCATTTTTATAGCCACTTGAACCGCAGAGTTGCAAGCTGTCAAGCTCCTCGTAAGTCCGAGCGCAAACAAGATTTACGCGCCAAAAATCCACATAGAACGTTATGGAAAAACGTTCGTGAAAACTAGAAAATTTTATATATTTAACCCAATCTAAATCTTGTTAAGATAATTAAAAATCACAGATTACGTATAGAAAAATCACAGATATAATTTTTTTTTTTTTTATAATTAATAATTTATTTATTTATTTATAAGCATATTTAAGTCGCATTCTTCGAACGTTGACTGGGTATTGTAATATCCAGAACGTACGACGATGCAAAATACTTTGGTACTACACTACCCACAAACGTTCAAGTGGATAGTGCATATAATCTGATATTCACCTACTCATGGCATTTTAGCAACATAACTAATTATTCGCAGTTTAAAAAAAGATGAACATTTTAATAAGCTAACAAAAATAATAAGATTACATGAGATTACATATAAAACCTCTTACTCAGTCGTTGTAAAATTAAATTTATTAACTGACTCGAAAAATGAAGAGGTTCTCAATTCGACTGCATATGTCTTTGTATGTTTGTTAAGCAATTGCTCCGTTATTAGTCAACCATTTTGATGCTTAGTTTTAGAAAGGTTTTTTATGGTGTTGAAAAGCAAGGAAGCTGACGGATTTCCTGGTGGTAAGAAATTCACGCCACCTAGAGACACCAAATGTGGTAATAGTTCGTTGCCAACCTGAGGCCAGGATGTTAGGCCTCGAGCAAACATAAGTTTACAGGCTACCTTACCCTCCAAATCGGAACACGTCAGCAGCAAGCGCTAACGTTATGGTGGCAGGAATATGCAAGCCGATGGTACAAATCCGAGCGAGTCGCAGTGACACTCTACCACCTAGGAGGATTCTACGGTTTTAGTGACGGTAAACCTATGCTCGCCTTTTACGAGCTGCAAGGTAGAAAGGCAATAGTCTATTCTACAAGGGAGCCCGGTTCAACACGGGGAAGGTGGTCATTATTCCGTCATCAAATGATGAGGTTGTCCAGAAAGGTAAAAAATTAGGCATCATTAAGTATAACTCATTGTGGGCCTTAGTGTCTTCGGCTAGTCGTGGGTGCCTTGGTTGTACCTCTACCTACCTCTTCGGGGATATGGGCGTGAAGATACTACTAAGTATAACTCAAAAACCACTAGTCGGATCATGATAAAATTGATATGGGACCATTTTGGATCCATTTGCTATCTTTCGGGAAAAGGATTATGTAATCGCGATGTAGTACCCAATAATTATTTGTATTGCAATAAGGGTCCTTCCAAAATAGGTGTTAAATTTTTTAGATATTTAAATTTTTACTATTTTAATTAATAACAAAATGAAAGATAACTTGATCAAAATGACTTAATTTTTTGAAGTGAAAACTTCTTTTGCGCACTTTTTTTGGAATGGGTAAAAACTTCTAAACTCGCGTCAGATCGTCAGAACGTAAGACTACGCACTACGCATGCGCGAATAAGACAGTGCGAGACCTAGAATAAAACGCACTCATTGCTGTTTTTGTTTTGCTTAGATATTTTCGAAGAGTATAGGATTCGCAATGGATAATAGGCCGCAATGTACCTACCATTACATTCTCACAAGACAACATGATAGCAGATACGTATAATATCAACAAACATTGCTCTATTTGTTCCATCTTGAAAATAAGATTTATGTGTAGACGAGCAATTTTCGATGTACAGGTAATATGACGACGCTCCTAGCCGTCACGTGGTCTTACTTTAGCGAAATTTTGTCAAGCCAAACGCAGGTTATTGATATGAAAATAATATTTGTGCATAAATAGTAGTACTTTCATACTGATAATTAAAGCAATTCGTTGAAAATTATTCCCTAACCATTCTAAAATTTCAAAAATGCACAACGTTAATATTCAAGTTTTCACTTCTGCCGGCACTCCCGGTGTGCAACCCGTCTTTTTTTTTAAAAAACTTACAGTACACAGAATAAATTCAGTCATTAGCCTCGGTATAAAATAATAACAATAGCAAAGAAAACATTTGTAGAAAATTGGTTTGATTTTTAATAAGAAATAAGCAAAGTCCTTCAGTGATTTTGTAAAGTAAAATAAAGGGAGAGTTTATTCTGTAAGCGCTTAGTCGAGTGAAAAAAAACGTATAAATTAAATTAATTTCCATATAGGTATACTATATTGCATGCACTGAACCATGAAGCTATAGAACTACTGAAGGTTATGTACACTCCTAATAAAAAACTGATGTCTTATTCAAATATTGCTGACTCTCTCTAATGTGCCTCTTTCTCTAATTTTGACTTTATTAATTTACTTTACAAATTCTTTGAAAGAGAGGCTGGTGCATTAGGTAGAGTCTGCAATATTTGAAAATGACATCCTTTCATTGTTAGGAGTATAACCTTCAGTAGAACTGAACACAATCTAAAAATGTTAATGCCTGTTTTGCAATGACCTTATATTATACAGCTATTTCTTTCACCATGTACATTCCACATTTCAAGTTAGTCTATGTTGGGTTTGCCGAAAGAAAACTATTTTAAAAATAAGTTTGTTTTTTATTATTTTACAAATTTGCTTTTATTTTGACTGCTTTTGTGTAGAAATAAGGGAGTAAATAACTAAGCGCTTTTTAGTACCTACTTCATTTTCTCATTTTTTTCTTAGACGTTTTTGCAGATTACATATTATAATACTGTTTTAATTCAGTTAGTACGTCTATCTACAGCTTAAGCAGATCGAAGAAAAACGTATGTTTATAAAGCAATAAGACAGTGACAGAAACCAAGATAACTTTATCGTTCCTCATATTATTCATTTTCATAATATTAGTACCTTCTAATTCCGACGCTATAACGTCATTGCCGATGTTGGACTTCACTTTAGAGGGCCTAGCCTAAATAATAACTTGACAGAAGATTAATTTTCAGCCTTAGCTTTTCAGCTTCGTGTTGGTCCAGGTACCCCGAGTAGAATAAGCCATCTGCCTCTCTGCCAGGCGGCTCAAAAGTACTCGCCACTGGTTAAAATGTAAGTCAGTTTCTGCGAGTTTTTGTGGTAGCAGCCTATGCTCCGGTAAACTCATCGTCTCATGACCTGAAAAAGTTTTGGTTATCTGTGAGGGATGTTCTGGATATGGTTGAAAGAAATGAAAGAGTGATTATGTGTGGTGACTTGAATGGTTGGGTGGGGACACGACGGGCCGGTTACGAAGCCATTCTTGGACTCTATGTTGATAAGAAAGTGAATGGTGCTGGTAAACATATTGAAAATTTATGTGTGGAAAGAAATCTTCTTGTGTCTAACACAGTGTTTCAGTATAAGGACATACATACGTATACATGGTTGCATTCGTATACACGAACGATCAAATGAGTATGATAGATTTGATTTTGATTGATAGTTGCCTTCGGAAGTGTTTAATAGAGGCAAGGGCCTTCAGAGGCCCAACTCTTAACACGGACAACTCTTAACTTAACACGGTTATTAGCCGATTTAAGGGTCTATTTAAGAAGTGGAGGTATTGGCGAGTACCTGTTCCATTTGGAAGGCTTGAAAGGATTTAGAGTGAAAAGTTGCAAGATCCGTGTGTAGGAAGCATGTATGACTATCAAGTCCAAGACAAGCTGGATAGTGTGTGCCTACCGGACTTAGACGTGGTTGACTGTTGGAATGTTTTGAAAGATAGTATGGTTGATGTTGCGAAAGAGGTATTTGCGAGTGCAAAAATGTACAAGTCTATGAATGTTGACACATGGTGGGATCAGGAGGTAAAAGCCTCCGTTCATGTTTGCAGTCGAATGACAGTATGAAAGATTTAAAGATAAAAATTTCGTTGTTGCAGGAATATCACCAAACACTTGGTGAAAGAGAAGCACGAAAGGGAAAGTATGAAATTAGAAGAGAGGTGGGCTAACAACTTCGAGATGAACACCAAACTCTTTTGGAGATAGGTGAAAAAGTCTAACATCAAATGTGTACGGAAAAATAGTTTAAAAGGGGGATGCAAAGGATGTCCGATAGAATTTTGTGGATGGCAGGTACATCGCGGATGTAGAGAGAAGAATGTTTGCAGGGAATAGTGGGAATGGAGCGTTGGGTAAGCTATTTCAAAGAAACGTTTTGAGTCTAAAAGCTAGACTTGCTTTGCCTAATTCTGTGCTTATTCCAACGCTATTGTATGGAAGCGAGAGTTGGGTATGTCAGAAAAAGGATGAAAGTAGGATAAATGCGGTCGAAATGAGAGCGCTACGGAAAATCTGTCGTGTAACGCTCGCTGACCGCATTCGTAACAGTGAGATCCGAGAAAGAGTGGGATTGAAAGAAGTTGCTGGTGTTAAAATGCTAAAGGGAATGCTCTGCTGGTTCGGTTATGTGTTAAGAATGACAGATGAAAGATTGACAAAGCAGATATACAATGCGAATGTGGATGGATGTAGGTACCCGGGGAGACCAAGGTTGACATTCCAAGATCACTCAGATATTATCCGAGGGTGGTGTCAAGAGTCTTCGAAACCGGCGTGTGAAGGAAGCCAGTTAGGTTTGTCAAGAGCGTGAGGTCAGGCACTCGATATTTTCTGCCTACACTGTTAGGGACTTGGCGTGAAGATATGTATGTATGTCAGTGCCAATAAGATCACTGGTGCCAGAGTGCTGTGTAACTTGCCCTGATAGGGATTCACTGCCTGCCTGTTTCTGCCGTCACTGTCTAAATCGGAGAGTAGGGTAGCCGGTAGACTTGCACAATAGGCCTAATATCGTTGCCACATCCACAGAAACGCACATGTAATATCTATGGTGTCTATAAACCACGGTTAATTCTTATTATTAGGAAACCCGTGTGCTTGGTTCCTGATCTACCACTAAATAAACAGGCAACTCATAATTTAAAACCATTAATTTCTATCGCGAAGTATATTTTAAACACTTCATGATCGTAAAGCGAATTGTAGCAGATTGGATGTTACAAATGACTATTGTGGACAAATGGCAGAAACTCGTGAGATTCCTGATTAATTATCACCACAATCATTAATCATTATTTTTTTCGACAGCATTACACTTGCCTGCAATATACAGGGTGTATTTGACACCGTAACGAAAACCTCTGTGGTAGTTTAGGTACATGTCAGACTTCAAAATTCCTTTTACAGTTTTTGTTGGAAACGAGTGGTTATCAAGCAGTTTTTCAGCCTGCAATGTATACTACAGGTGAAGGTTACAAAATTTGATTGTTAGGTACTTTATGCTTCCAGGAAAGTTATGGCCTGTTTTTTATCCCGCTCACTAAAAGAGGTTCCTTGGGAGAGATGTAAAAATGGGCTACAATTTATAAATGCCTAGTCTTTTTTTATCTGTAGAACGTGTCTTTTTTCTTTAATTATTTTCCATAATTTTGTTTACCATTCAAAGGTTTTACACTCAAAACACCATTTGAGATTAAAAATATTTCCAATGTATGTACATAAAGACGATAAAAATCAAAGTGAAAACTTAAATATCAACGTTGTGCATTTTTGATATTTTGGAATGATTAGGGAATAATTTTGCACGAATTGCTTTAATTATCAGTATGAAAGTACTATCATTTATGCACAAATATTATTTTTATATATAAATAACCTGCGCCTGGCATGACAAAAACTCGCTAAAGTAAGACTACGAGACGGCTAGGCGCGTCGTTATATTATCTGTTTATCGAACATTGCTCGTCTACACATAACGCTTATTTTCAAAATTGTACAAATACAGCAATGTCTGTTGCTATTATACGTATCTGCTAGCATGTTGTCTTGTGAGAATGTAATGGTAGGTATTTTGCGGCGTATTATCCATTGCGAATCCTATACTCTTCGGAAATAACTGAGCAATATAAAAACAGCAATGAATCTACATTTTATTTTAGATCTCGCGCCGTCTGCGCACTGCAGTGTCTTACGATCTGACGATCTCACGCGAGTTTAGAAGTTTTACCCATTCCAAAAAAAGTGCGCAACGCCGCTAAAGTAGTTTTAACTTCAAAAATACTAAAATATGATAAAACTAAAAATTTTTGTTTGTATTTATCGTTAATATATAAATATATCGTTTGTATGTGTCAAATGCTTGGTAGTGTGGGTAATGTTTTATTTATTGATTTAATGTACTTAATAGAAGATTGAAAATATACATTTCCTAATTTTTTTTTGTTGCCCGATCCGGGGATCAAACCCCGGACTTAAAAAAGTCAAGTTCGACGCCGACTTGCTAGACCTATAGGATATCAAACAAAAAGGATATCCTATACGTCTAGCAAGTCATTTTGAGTGTATGGAAAAATGACTGTTTTCGAATTCCTTGTCGACAAAAAACTAGTTTACAAGGCTTCCTACTTTGTATTCTCCAGCGGTGTCAACAAAATATTATTGCATTACTTCTTTTTTGAGTTTTCTCTTTACCAGGATAAATTGTGCCTTCTCCGGTGTCATAACTGCTTCTCACTGTACGAAATATAGACGCAACCTTAACTGAATTTTGGGAAGCCTAGATGAGACTATTAGCCTTTTTTTTGAATGACTAACTTGTTGCTAACCTCGCGGTTTTTACAAATTAACCGAGCTTTGACTGTTACCATTACATTTTAAGTGGTTGCAGGGATATTTCTTTGTGTGCCATTTGAACTAGTAAGTACCTGGCTTCATCAGAAGATCACCTCGGGCTAATCAATGTTGCGGTAGTAATAGTTGCTGGTATGATATACGATAGAAATTTCGCGCCCGTGCCTTAAAAGAGGTGGCAGAGATATGCTCACGGCATTTACGGAAGCACTTTAGTTACTTTAGTCCAACAAGGTGATAAGTAAACCTATTGCCAACCGGGCACTTATCTAATCCCGAACAAGCATTACTTTCATTATAAAATTGAAAAAAAAAACATGTTTTCGAGTAGAATTTTTGCCAATTTCCTACATTTATAAATAAATTGCTTACTTCAGTTACTTATTATTGTTGCTTGTTGTCGATTTCCGAAGATCTTTTTTAATATTTTCTTATATGTTGCTTAGTTTTTTGAATTTAATTTAGTCGGGTTTAATTAGTGAAGTTTAGTTTAGTCGAGTTAAACCGAATAATATAAAATTGGTTCAAACTTCATTTACTTTATCATTATTTAATTTTTAAAAGAAAATTAGTTTACTTATATTTCCTAGCTCGTGAATTAAAATTACTTAGTCGCCTGATTCTTCTGATTTATGAACAATAGATGAAGAGTAAAATAGGTATTCATTAAAATATATTTACGACGTAAGTTCTAATTTTTTTACTCTACATTGAAAAGTAATTAACGAATAAGTCATGTCAATGATATGAATAAACATTAGCACAAATATTTTTACATACATAGTCAAAAAGATAAAGGTAACATCATTTTGTTAACAGTGTCAGATGTAATGCTTCCTTTAAACGTTTTACTGTGTCTTGGTGTTAGTGCTAATATCTGTCTAAGAAATTCAACACAATACATCTGAAATTTCAAGTGGGTAAATCAAATACTCTATTTTAAATCGTACTGGGGTTTTCTCCCATCTTTGTCTGTGTTTTTTTGGCTTCAACTCTTTTTGGCAAATATTATAAATTTCAATTTGTTTAATGGTTGAGTCCCACTTTTGTATTAATAACTTGAGTTCTGACTGATGTGGTGGGCTGACTATGATAATTTGATGTAAGCACACCATTTCCCTTATTTCCATATTATTTCGGGACAGAAAATAAAAAAAAACTAAATTTGCGACTAAATCATTATTTTATTAGTTATAATCTATGTTGTTGGGATGCTATGCGTTTCGCTTATTTTAGGAAACAGTTAAGCTTTCTAAAGAAGAATTTCATATTGCGAAATTGCTGCAAAATGAAAAAAATTTAAGCTCACTACTTTTCAAATATGATTAAATTGACGAAAACAATGTTATAAGGTATAAGAGTCTTAAAAAATAATGTAAAAAGATAGTTATAAAATTATATTAAACAGTAGTGTTGATTTTTCAAAAGATTTATTATCTGATAATTGTAATATTTGAAAAAATGCGTAAATAAACTGGTAATTATGTTAATTTTAATAGTATTGAAGTTGAACATTATATTTTAGTGTACTTATAATTTAAGAGCAGTAAAACTACGAACGAAGACCCCATTAGCTGCTAACACTGACAACATATAGTAATGTTTTTTTTTATAAAATTATAAAAAAAAAAATTTTTTTTTATAAAATTATATTAAACAGTAGTGTTGATTTTTCAAAAGATTTATTATCTGATAATTGTAATATTTGAAAAAATGCGTAAATAAACTGGTAATTATGTTAATTTTAATAGTATTGAAGTTGAACATTATATTTTAGTGTACTTATAATTTAAGAGCAGTAAAACTACGAACGAAGACCCCATTAGCTGCTAACACTGACAACATATAGTAATGTTTTTTTTTTATTTTGTAGGATAGTAAAAAATGTTTACAGTTACATTTCTTAAATACGTTTTACATAAACTACACAGTGCATATAGCCACCACGCTCTGGCTTCCTATGGGCCCATGGTTGTACCCGTATTTAGTCATAGAAATTCAAATTTCATTCAAAACTGTACTCGGTATATATTTAACTTCAACTGTTCCTTATTAACAATAGCCATTTTACCTACCTACCTATTGTAATTGATAAGAATTTAAATTGGAAGCAGCACACAAATTACTAAAAAAACAAAGTTCGTATTTGATAAATATTTTAGAGAGTTAGGTACTAGGTTTGTACAGTACAGTTTTTGTCTTATTTTATACTATTAGGCGGTGCACGAAGTATTAGAAGCATAAAACTGATCTATTGAAAGAGACTATGAGTCTACGTTAACATTCGGATGACCATAACCATGGAAATTTACAATGTTCGACACTTAATACTATATCATCTCCTTACTTTCAATATTTTCTACGTCTATTACAATATAATTTTAATCACCTCGTTGTTAAAAGTGGTACGCATCTAACGCCACCGACCAAACATGAGGCTCGGGTTCGTTTCCCTGACGGGAAGATTTTATGTGATGAACATCCACGTGTTCATTAAATTTAAACTGGTATGTATTTAAGTTGTTCTATGCATTAATATCGTTGGCACCCATACAACAACACATAATTAGTGAAAGGGAAGAGCGAAAGAGAAAGTATAAGGCTAGAAGAGGGATTGGCGAACAGCTTCGAGATGAACACCAAACTCTTTTGGAGAGAGGTGAATAAGTCTCGGAGTTGTTTGTCTGTCGCGAATAGAATTAAATCTAAGAGTGGTGATATTCTTGCGAGCAGAGATGGCGTGTTAAAACGGTGGAATTGGAAATTATATTAAATAATTAAAAAATAATAAATTGGTGGAAAGTGGAACTCTTATTTGGAATGAATTTTATGGACATATTATGAATAATGCCCAGGATGCTGCCGGTGGCTCTGAGTACTCAAATAACTCGGAAATAGCGGAGGCATGTAATGGCATTATCATGGAACAAGTTGAATGGGCAATTAGAAGTATGAAATATGGTATGGCTGCAGGAATCGATATGGTTACAGCTGAGATCAAGCTTGGTGATCCTGCCATCCAGAACTTTTTTTGGGTTCTTTGGAACAAATGTTGGAGTACCTGATAACTGGCGCGTGCTATTGTCGGGCCCTTATACAAAGGCAAAGATCACGCTTGGACTGCACCAGTTACAGGGCCATCAGTTTGATCAGATCAGAAGGGACGACCTCCCACCCGGTGGACTGGTGATTTGGTCAAAGTTGCGGGAAGTCTCTAGTTACAAATAGCTGGTGACCGTGACTTGTTCTCTTTAGGAAAGGCCTATGTCCAGTTTAGCATAAAAATAATGAAATTGTATATTTGGTTGTACTTTTAACAGGGGTGGAATGTACGCGGCGGATGTAGAAAGGAGAGTGTGTGCAGGGAATAGTATGAATGGAGCGCTGAGTAAGCTATTTCTAAGCGAGGTTTTGAGTCAAAGTGCTAGACTTTAAAGTGCTTTTCATAATTATGTGCTTATCCCAACGTTATTGTATGGAGGCGAGAGTTGGGTATGCCAGCAAAACATGAGAGTAGGATAAATGCGGTTAAAATGAGAGCGCTACGTAAAATCTATGGTGTTACGGACGCTGACCGTAATCGTAACAATGAGATCTGAAAAAAAGTGGGATTGAAAGAAAGTGTTGGTGTTTAAATGAGAAAGGGCTCCGCTGATTCGGATATTGAGAAAGAGTGACAGGTGAAAGATTGACAAAGCAACTATATAATGCAAATGTCGATGGATGTAGGTACCCGGGGAGACATAGGTTGACATTCCAAAATTAAATTGGTCAGGTGTTTTCTGAGGGAGGTGCCAAGAGTCTTCGAAACCGGCGTGATTGTATGTATAGGGCAATGAATGTGGAGGAAGCCAGGTGAATTTGCTAGGATTGTGAGGTTTGATACTCGATACTATCTACCTTCCACACCGTGACCGCATAAAATAATGGTCTCATGAGTTTTGACATAATCCGCAGTTCCACGATCGAGGCGGGCGCGCGTGGAAACCGTTCCTTGAGTTCTTAGCCTAAGATGGCGGCAGCGCGCTTCACATTAAGCTACACCAATCAACGCCTTGGATTTGTTCCGACGGAGCTGAAATGTTAGATGATAGTTGACAATTTCACTCTTTATTAATGTCAAATTACAAACTTTCAAAAAACATTACGTTGATTTTTATTTAGTTTTTGAAATAGGTAAAAACTTCTAAACTCGCGTCAGATCGTCAGAACGTAAGACGACGCACTGCGCACGCGCGAATAAGACGGCGCGAGATCTAAACTAAAACGTAGATTCATTGCTGTTTTTGTATTGTTTAGATATTTCCGAAGAGAATAGAACGCGCAATGGATAATACGCCAAAATATACCTACCATTACATTCTCACAGATAGCAGTATCATAATATCAAATGACATTGCTCTATTTGTACCACAGAACAACTACAGTATAGTTCCATCTTGAAAATAATATTTATGTGTAGACGAGCAATGTTCGCTATACTGATAATATCTGTGGATTATATGACGACGCTCCTAGCCCTAGTCTTACTTTAGCGAGTTTTTGTCCAGTCAAACGCAGGTTACTGATATGAAAATATAATTTGTGTATAAATGTTAATACTTTCATACTGATAATTAAAGCAATTAGTGCAAACCATTCCAAAATATCAAAAATGCACAAAGTTAATATTCAAGGTTTCACTTCTGCCGGCAATCCCGGAGTGCAACCGGTCTTTTTTTTCGAGTACCCGTCTTTTTTTTACGAGTTTGGTTTGTTTACAAACCAAACGAAATTTATAATCTTACTGTGACAGATATTTTCGCAAGTCACATGTGACATATTTGTTATTTAATTGAAAATCCATTTATTTTTAGACATTTTAGCTAGCCAATGGCTATAACAAAATGGACAATATTCCTAGTTCCGGTTTTGTGCTGGATGGAAGCGAATGGAAGAAGCGATTTAAAAGACACGGATTTTAAGTAAGAATTTATAATAAGATAGAAGCAACCTACTTAAATAACCTACTTATATTAAGGCTATGTTTCACAATGTATCAGTAAAGCAATCAGTAGTTACTTATTGAGTAAATTAGTGAATGGTTAAATCCTTTCAGTAACTTACAACGCGTTTCAGAACTGTCCTCTCAGTATTTTTATGTGTCGAGTAGTTACTTAACACTTAAGAGGCTGACAAGTGGCAACAATAATTAATATTTGGGTTTCGAAGCACAGTTTTGTAAAATTAGCCACTGTTTTTGTCTAATATTTTTATTGCATTATATATTTTTTGTCAAGTTTTTAGTAAAAAAATATATACATTTAAAAAACCATAAAGAAACATTGCAAATAAAACAGAGATTGGTAAGTAACTTTAGTTTATGACAACAAAACCAAATAAAATTGATTGTTTAATATGAGAATGCACTTTTGACGAAACGTACATGTCATCTGTCTTTTGGCAAATGTCAATACTCAATTGTAAATATGTTGAAAATCTTCACGTCCATACCCCCGAATAGGTCGGTAGAGATACAACCAGGGCACTCACGACTAGCCCAAAAGTTAGTCAATGTAATAGGTGGCAAAACTATCGCCAACCAGGCACATATCCAATCCCGAGCCACGTAGACAACGTTCTTAGAAAATTGAAAATAAAAATTCTCTATTTTTTTAGCACCCGACCCAGGGATTGAACCGCTAGACCACAGAGGCGATTAATAAATATTTGTGGTATTTTTTATATTTTAAACCAAAAAACTATTTTATTGATTTTGCAATTTAATTGTGCACCTTTAATTGGAGCTCACCTTTAATATTATTTGTTCGATTTCGAAATATTTGCAGCCTTCAAGGTTCGGTAACTAAATAAAAAAAACATCTAAATCCTCTTCAATGTTATTAGAAATATCCATAATTTTCAAAAGAACATTTTACCCTAATAAACATCTAAAATGAACAATAGCAACTTGAGTCATATCTAGCCGAATAGAATGTGTTGAACACATCTGTTGACCATATTGTGTTGAAAGTTAAAGTTACTCGACAAATAAATAAGTTAATCGCTACTCTGTCCGACCTATAAGTTATTGGGCAGTTTAAGTGATGATTAGTGTTACTTGATGACTGTGAAACGCGAAAACGTGTTTTACTTTGTACTTAACTTTTAAGTATCCTACGTAGAACTTTACTTAGACATTGTGAAACATAGCCTAAGATATTCTATGTTAAGATGTTTTAAGTTTAGCGATTTTCTGTGGTAGGAAAATTTTACATTTTGTGGCGTTGCTGCCGATATGTTACTAAATTAAGGCGGAACGAAGTTCATCGAGTCCGCTATTTTTTTTTAATATAAGGAATTGTGCCCAAGTATTCGCCTTCAATGAAGTCTTTCTCGGTGGTCTCCTTTTGCGAAGAAGTAATGATGCAAAGGGAGACCGCGGAGTGGGCCTGGGAGGACGATCCCAACTCAGGCCCGGCTCCGGCGCAGGCGGACATGGGGCGCAAGATGGCAGTTCCTTCTCCTTCAAAGCGCCTCTGATGCGGGGCTTCCGAGAGGAGTTGGGGGACTTTCCTCGGCCAGCACGGCCTCGCACGCCTGAGGGGCGACTCCAGAGGCTGGAGTCGCTCCTCTTTCAGCGTGGGAGGAGGCCCGGTAAGGACCGGGGCGTAGCCGCGGAGCGAGATGGTGAATGCCAACGCGATCCCATCTCGCTTCTAGCCGGGCGGCACGAAGGTCATAGCGTGGTTTTTAGTCGGTTTGAGTGCGACATAACTCGCTATTCTCTCCCGAGAGCAGCGGGTATCCAGGGAGGATTTGCCACACTATAAAAAAAATAGAGACAATAAAAATTATGGGCCATAGTTAAAATTGTAAAACCTGTTTCACAGAAATTTCTTGCATCAATCGCTTTTTGAAGTCTTTCTATCAGGACAAAGAGAAGTATCACAATCACCAATTTGTGAAAAGTCTCGATATCGAACTATAGATGGCAGATGTAACAATCTTCAAAATCCAACATGGGGAACTCCAAATACGCCTTTAACGTCATATCTTAGGAATAAATATGCTGATGGTATGATATTTTTATTGTCATCAAAACTTTTTTTCTTAGAAATTAACACATTTTTGGTTGCTGCAAATTAGCGAGCATGCGTAATACACGCATATAGTTAATTGCAAGTCTTTTTATTAATGTATTTCGACATGAAGTATTAATCAAACTATTTCTTTCTTTAGGTTTTGGCCTATACGTTAATATTTTGCCATTAGTCAAGTAGAAATTTGCATTAAATTTATATCAATTATAATTAGTCATCAGTCATAAGTCGTCATGTCGTTGTAAGCCATGTCAGGCTCTTGGGTAAAGCGGTGGCCTCATTACTCAAGCTCATGTAATTAGATTTGGCGGCAATGAGGAAATACACGATACGCTAATTTCTTCATGATTATTTCATTTGTTAATTTTCACTGAACAAAATTGTACAAAATTCCACCAAAATTGACTAACATAACATTCAATAATTATGAAAAAACTTCGACCATCTTTTCTCTAGATCGTCTTTTCCTTTTGTTAAGGATATGATAGATGTGTTTTTTATGAGTATTGCTTATTATTGCAACCCCTAAAGTTCTCTAAAAATTACGATTTTAGTATTTGTATATTGATTTTAGAGTTCCACGACTACATCTTTATTCTAAAAAAAGTGTAATGTAAACTTAGGAATCACTGGATTGCCCTTGAAAATGAAAATGTAAAACAAAAAAGGAAGCGGTTGTCTGTAAAGTCGGTTTACTGACGATAGTTTAACCTGACAACGTTAAAAGAACAAAGGCCGATTGTGCCTCTTTGTCGCTCGTTCTGTGCCCTTGATGAACGCCGCATGAGTCATGTTTTTGATGCGTACAGCCAGCTTCATAGAATTATAAGACGTTGTCACGTCAAAAATCTTGTCATCTTTTCAAATGATACCAGTTTACGAACGTAGCTTATATTTTCAGGTATCGGATCATGGCCTAGATCCGTGCATGGACATGAATTACCCAACCCTAGAGTAATTAGTCTAGCGCTTTTTAAGGACCGAATGGTTTTGGATCTAAAGTACAACTTGAATACTATGCAGTGGGGCCAGTTCTTAGCACATGATATGGCTCTTTCTAGTTCTGCTAGTGAATTTGGTAAGCGTCATGGTTCATGGCTGAGATGTTTATTCTTATTTTATTTATTGAGAAAACCAACTAGTGTTTATACTTTTTTTTATGACATTGGAAGGCAAACAAGCAGACGGATTTCCTGATGGTAAGAAATTCTTGCCGCCTAGAGACACCAAAGGTGGTAATGGTGCGTTGCCAACCAGAGGCCGGGATGTTAGGCCTCGAGCAAAAGTAAGTTTGCCGGCTACCTTACCCTCCGAACCGGAACACGTCATGACGTTATGGCGGCAGGAATAGGTAAGGCGGCGTGCGGTGGTACCAATCCGGGTGAGTCGCTACGAAACTCTTCCACCTAGTCAGATTTCACGGTGCTAGTGACGGCAAGCCTATGCTCGCCTTTTACGAGCTGCCTGGCACAGGAAGGCAGATGGTCTATTCTACAAAGGAGCCCGGACTAAGACCTAAGACTAAGTATCCCCCATACTAGAAGTGTTACTTAAATATTAAAAAACGTAGAAAGGCGGTAATTTGAAGGTTCAAACATAATTCACAATGGAGATACGCTACCTATTTGATCTATGTAAAAACTGTTTCAGTCAGTTAAATCATTGAAGAGTCACACAGTAATTCACTGTGGAAAAAAATATTATAAATCTTAGGAATGTACAAAGTATTTTAGTAAGCATCGAGATTTACGTCGAAATATCACTTATATCGTTTTGTGAGTTATAATAGATTGTCCCGTAATTTTTTTCAAGTCATAAGTTCTATAGATTAGAAATTTCAGATTCGCAACTCTAAGTATAAGGTGACCAAATAACTTGTGGATCTCGAAAAAGCGTTTGATAGTATTGTACGTAACTTTGGGACATTTTGCCATATTATGGGATAGTCGGGTCCCTGCTGCGTGCGGTGCAGTCAATGTATTTAGACTGTAAAGCATGCGTGCGGGTGGATGGCAACATATCGCCTTGGTTTGATGTTAATATTGGCGTCAAGCAGGTTTGTGTGTTGTCAGCATGCTTGCTTATATTATGTTTGGACAAATGTCTTCAAAGGCTATGATCATTTAATCTGGGAATGCGTATTAAGGATTAAAGATACGTAGCCAGAACGGATGTAAGAGTTTTGGTTAATGACGTAGTGTATGTTTTATAAATTAAATTGTATATCTTGGTTGTGCTTTTAGCAGGGATGAAAAGTACACCGCGGAAGTAGAATGTGGAATAATGTGAACGGGGCGTTGGGCGTTTTGAGTCAAAAAGCTAGACTCGCTTTGCATAATTCTGTGCTTATAGATTTGGTATGTCAGAAAAAGCATAAAAGTAGGATAAAAAATCTGTGGTGTAACGCTTGCTGACCGCATTCGTAACAGTGACATCCGAGAAATAGTGGGATGGAAAGAAAGTTTTGGTGTTAAAATGCGAAAGGGCATGCTCCGCTGGTTCGGTCATGTAGAAAGAATGATAGATGAAAGATTGACAAAGCAGATATACAATGCGAATGTAGATGGATGTATTTACCCGGGGAGACCAAAGTTGACATTCCACGATCAGATCACACGGGTATTATCCGTGGGTGGTGTCAAGAGTCTCCGAAACCAGCGTGTTTGTATGAAAAGAGCAATCAATGTGAAGGATGCTAGACAGGTTTGTCAGAATCGTGAGATCTGCCACTCGATACTCTCTGCCTATCCCATGAGGGACTTGGCATGATGTATGTAAATAACTTGAAGTTCGAAATGTAGAGAAATACTTTAACGTACAGATCATCTTATATTTTATTTAATATCTTCACTATAAACCCCAGTGCAAGATGGCCAAAGTAAAAGAGGTTTTCCAGGTCAGCTAGTTAAGTGTAATAATAATGATAATATCCCAGAAGCGTGCTGTCGAAACGAGCAAATTGTTCCTGGGACCACGACAAATCCCACGTGCGCAGTGGTTATGACTCCACCCCATGATCCATCACATCCACCAGGCAGCTGTTTAAACTTTCAACGATCTCCAACTACAAGAGACATTGGTTCAAGTTTTGAACACAACGCTCCTCTAGAACAGGTATTGTAAGAAACATTATGTTCTCTTAGGGACTAGGAACTGGACGCGGTGACGTAGTAACAGCCGACTAAGTATTATAGTAGAAGATCCGGACCTAAATTGACTTACACCGAGCTGATAATTGAAAAAAAAACATATTTTATAGTCAAGTAAGTGTATTAGCGATCATATTAACAGTGGGTTACCTAAACAAATCCTGGACCGAATATTTTTAATTATTTAAAAAAAATATTTTCACGTTTCCAAGTTTTTTTCAGGCAAGTTAATAATATCAACATTAATTGTAACAAAAATTGTAATAAAACTGCACATATGTTTAATTTTTTTTTCTATTATCCCATCCCGTGAAAGGAACTAGCACCGATAATTATCTGTTTATACCTGGCAATCCAGATAAATAACAGGTAACCCAATTTCTGTAACTTCGTCCTATACCTACTTTGAGTCGAGATAAAATCTTAATATTGTACCAATGAATTAATAAAAATAAAATGACCAGGCAACCCATTTTTAATATATTTTCTGATATTCTAAATTTGCTATAAAACCGGTTTCATCCTATTATCAACTCGGTGGAAATCGACCTAACTTCGGATTTAGACTATTAGCACCGATTGCTCAGTCCCTTTTTTTTACTTGACTTCACGTTATTATAACAGTTATAGATAAACAAGCAAACGAACTTTCTGATAGCAAGAAATACCTTTATTTCGGTGTTGATCGTTGAAGTCGATGTTGAGCCATCTAAAAGTTGAAAGCGAAATGGTGAAAAATGTCAAGGTGATACGAAAATAATTACAACTTATACGGGTCAACTGTGCACGTCTGTTGAAATGCGAACCCTCTCCCACTGCTGCAAGTGGTCAGCAACGACAGTATCTTACTACCGTTATCAAATGGACCATTTATTAACATAAAAATTGATAAATGATTGAAAAATGAAAATGATTGTACGTACGGTACGAAAAAAAAATACTTTGTACAACTGATTCACAAATTATTTACAAACATACCCACAGATATCAGAAGTGACGGCTTATATGGATAGTGGTGTTATTTACGGAAATAAACAAACAGAGGCTGATCAACTTCGAGCTTTTGTAGGAGGTCGTCTGAAGACTGTAGTACGTCATGGACAGCACTGGCCTCCAACAGCGTCTAATATTACTACTGCTTGTGGTCAATACCTTGCAGGTAGCATTTTTTGAATTAAACTATTTACCCCATCTTCCCTTATAAATAGTGCATCATTTTAGCAACGTACATTTTTTTTTCAACTTGATGTCGGCGTGATGATATGAACATATCATGGTTCGTTAAGACCTTATTTGGTTATGGTACTGTGGCCTTTATTTTAATTCCTTGATATCGTTAGAGGAAGCCAGTGTATGCTTTTCTACGCTTATTTTAGAGTGTTTGATTAAATTATTGTTTGTACAGGCTTTGGTATATAAATTGGCATATCATTCCACTGGTTAACTTTTTTCAGCTCCATGGTACTCTACGCGTTGCCATTTGTCATTTCCCTTTATTGGTTCAGCTCCACTCAATAAAAAAAAACTTTTGCCTTTTTGCCAGGGAGCTAGCCTGGCCTAGGTTAAACAGGTCACCACCTACAAGGTCACTGGTAGCAATTTTCCCGGTAAGGGATCCACCGCCTTACCTATTGTTTCTTCTACAATGTTCCGATTAACATTGTAGGGAAACCGATAGACTTTCACAATTGGCCTTACATCCCATCCACTTGATAGCCATGCACACAAACTATGGTGTTTATAGGCTCCGATTGTCTATTACCATCAGGAGAACTATGTGCTTACTGACCTCATTTGACGCGAGTTCTAACGCAAGTTGTCTACCATTAATGTCGTCACAGCGTTATTTTTAAAGTCGCAGTGGAATATAAGTCTTTTGTTGACTATCTTAAATTTAAATTTTGCTTGCACATGGCTAATTGTTAGAATTACAGCTAAACTTGCGTTTGGTTACAGTGATTCTTAAGTACGTTAGCAGAAATTAATTATTCTGTGATGTAAGTTTTATTCTCCCACCTTCCGCTAGTCTTAATCAATTATTTTATAATTTATTTAAGTTTGTGGTTCAATAGTCAAATATTTTTAATCACATGTTGCACAGCGGATATTAAAATGAATCTTTTTTAAGATTTAAGTTTGAAAAAACAATATTTTTTTCAATCGCCTCTGTGGTCTAGTGGTCCGTGTGTTGGACTTGACTGCATGAGGTCCCGGGTTCGAATCCCGGGTCGGCCAACAAAAAGATAATTGGATTTTTCCAATTTTCTAATTAAAAAATGTTGGTCGGGATTGGAAATGTGCCCGGTTGACGATAGGCTTGCCACCTATTGTGGGATTTAGTGTCTTCGGCTAGTCGTGGGTTCCTTGGTTGTACCTCTGCCTACCTCTTAGGGGATATGGGCTTGAAGATACTTTTTTTTAATAATTTTCAAACTCGAAACGAACATGCTTCGAAAATGTACGTCTTTTGTAAATCTTACTTTTTACATCTTGTATATTTGTAATTATATTATACTAGCGGCCCGGTACGTGCCGCTACGAATAAACTGAAATATATAAAAAGAATATATTGGAACATCTAATACATTTATTCAAACATAAAAATATTTTATTAATTGCTAGCTATTTTAAAACTTAACCCAAATCATTTAGAAAACTTTTTGTTTACCATTTTGAGAATGAATAAACAAACAGCTGGAACCGACTCTGGAACAGACAACATAAAGTTGCCCATGTGAAAAACATATAGAAAAAAAATATAAAAAATCAACCTAGAAAAAGAAAAAGACAACTGAAAAATGTTTTAATACGACATCACAATTCCCATATGAAAAAATGTTTCAATTTGACTGGAAAATACCCATTAACAAAATGATCCGCCATTTATTGAATTCGTTTGTTACAAAAAATGTGATGAAAATGAAAAACCGTTCCACCGATTTTATGAAAATTTTAGTTAAACCATCTACTAAATAGTCCGAATAAAACCTAAACATATCGTTTGGATAGGTGAGTCCGATCTTGGAGTATAAAATAACAACGAAAAGTGGCATTGATTTTTATATATCTAGATAACAAAGAGTTAATACATGAAATTCGTTACGATAAAGGAACAGACTTGTACATGTACTTATAGGATCAAGTCGGCGAGAGAATGAGAAAAAATTTATTACACAGTACCTATATTAATATAATTTCTATTCTTCCGTGTCTGAATTGCGCACTCACACACACTGTTTTATCAATGAATTGTGTATGTTGTAGGTGATAGCAGGGTAAACCAAAACACCGAACTGACCCTGTTACATATTATATGGATTCGTGAACACAATAATAAGGCTAATGCGCTGGCGCTTCTTAATCCTGGTTGGAACGATGAGAAGATATATCAAGAGGCTCGTCGGATTAATATAGCTCAATTTCAACATATTAATTATTATGAATATTTGCCTATTTTATTAGGTAAGCTGTAAAGTAAATTATTTTATTTCGTACTAGCTATCCCGGCAAACTTCTTTCAACCCATTCAGTTGGTATGGGAAAAATTTAAATGTTGATTTTCCAAATTTCCATTTTTCTTATTTTTCAAACCTTCCCCAGACTTAAACAAATAATTCAAAACTAAAATTAGCCAAACGGTCCAGCCATTCTCGAGTTTTAGCGAGACTAATAAACAGGAGTTTTTTTCTGTATATAGATTACTTTTATTGGAAGAAAATACAAGCAGATATTTTGTTTTAAAAAGTTTGCGCGAGCACGAAATTGCACGACTATAAATATATAATTAAACTTATTCGGATGTATTCGGGACGTACCTATACCTCCACCACGTTGAAGAGACCCCGTCACGGAATAGCATCAGCAAACGTAACTATCTAAAGACAGATGTAAAGTAAGCCTTTATTTTGCTAATTCCTCGTGAGCAGTGTAACTTTTGTGGCAAATAATCCTCCAAATGACACAGAATATGACAAGCCACCTCCGCGATCAAAAACGAAGATAGGAAGATATTGGGAGACAATATTATGTGTCACGTTCTTCACATGTGACAACCTCACCTAAAGTTCCCACTTCCCACCTCCGTGACCAGATTACAAATAGAGTCCGAACACGGGAAACAAAACAACTATTCACGTCCTTCGCCAACTTTGTCGAAGAACTCTCCACAGAGAACACCAAATCGCACTCGACATACGTTTCGCCTCGACACCGAGGCATCCTCAGGAAATCAGCCGTACCGTACAAACGACGACACACGAGAATCACGAGGAATCAGTAAAATAAAGGCTTGTTTTACATCTGTTGTAAAGGATTTCCGCAAAGTAACGCCTGATTCAATGAAATATCTAAAGACACACACATTAAGACCAGCCACATGTGGTAGGTCCATAGACTTGTATGAATTTCTTGCATTCGAAATTTTTTTCGAAACGGAATTCCTTAATAAATTAAAAATGTGTGTGGTGGACCTAAACTATACTATTACCGCAGGAATCGGAGATAAAGAATCTTTTCCACCTAGATCCTAAAATCTAAACCGCTCCGTCCATTAATCAGAACATTAATCATTCTTTGGACTACTGGGAGGTAGCCCTTGGTAGTATGATAGGTGGTCCAACTAATTTACATAATGCACTTTATTTCTTCATGAAGATTTATCTCTGATTATGGCTTTCTAATTACCCCAATTTCCTTCAAGCTTTTATTTTAATTACCTCAAAGCTTGGTGATGATGTAAAAAGGTTTCGTTCAGCGACACCAAATTTACTGATTGATTTTTAATCAAGATGATTATGAGATAAATCATAAAGTTTTGACAGCATTTTATGAGAAAAAAAAATATATAAAACCATTGAAGACTCACCAAAGATAAGTTTACAGGTTTTAATAACATGGTGAACAAAGGGCTTATTTATCCCTTAGCTAAAGGTTATGTAGACGACTACGACCCCAATGTCAATCCAGGTATTTTAAAGGAACACACGAGTGCAGCATTTAGATATTTTCATTCTCTTATCCGAGGATCATTGGAGTAAGTAAACTTCATTGTCATAAATTCTAATTCTATAAAAATTGTATGGTATTACCTGCATACTTCATACACACATTGAAATAAAATTTCGTGTTCGTCTGGTTTATATTGTAATTATTATTATTGAAAAAAAGACAAGCCTGCTGAGTTTCTTTCGCCGGATCTTCTCAGTGTGTGGCCGCGATTCCGATCCAGTGGTAGTTTAAAAAAAATGTCGACGCGCATAAATACCACTTGTATGGTTCAAGTGAATAAAGATTTTTCTGATTCTGATTCTGTGGTTAGTGATTAGAATGAAAGACTTTCACAGAGTAAAGGCTATTCTAAACATCCGGGCTGCAAGCTACTGCAGTAGCTTGTTCAGGTAGGGACTCACCACCTTATTCATTCGCTTTAATTACGCAAACAAATCCGCAAGAGAAAGAGAGTAACCGACATAGTCCAGAAAGTCAGCAAGCTGAAGTGGTAATGGGCAGGCCACATTGCTCGCAGAACCGACAACCGCTGGGGAAGAAGGTTCTCGAGTGGCGGCCCCACACCGGAGGACGTAGTGTTGGACTACCTCTCACCCGGTGGACTAAGCGTCTGGTCAAAGTCGCGGGGAGTAGCTGGTTACAAGCGGCTGATGACTGTGACTTGTGGCGCTCTTTGGAGTTGGCCTATGTCCAGCAGTGGACGTCCTCCGGCTGATGATGATGATGATGATGTTCTGTCTGGGGGTGGGGGGGGTAGGGTAGTTGGTAAACTTGCACATTAGATCTTACACTCTATAGCATATTATCTATGGTGTCTACAGGTGAATTAACTTTTACAGAGGGTACAGTGTGCTTCTTTTGAAGCATAAAAAATATACAAAGTAAAGTATTTTTGCAGGTTAATGTCCGAAGAGCGAAGGCATTTCAGAAATATTCGTTTGAGCGACTGGTTTCACAAACCTTGCATACTTGAAAGCGGTGACTCTTTCAACGGCCTCTTGCGAGGTTTGACTGCGCAGCCCATGAGTGCCAGTAATCCGTATTGTGACAGTGAGATCACACAGTATTTATTCAGGTGAGTATTATATACTATAAACTTACTTCATATATATATACCGGCTCGTTGGTCGAGTGGCTAGCGTATACGTCTAACTACACCGACCAACCGCGAGGCTCGGGTTCGATTTCAGACGGGGGCAGGCATTTGTGTGATGAACATTTAGATGTTTTCATTTCCGGGTCTGGGTGTTTATTAAATTTATTCTGGTATCTATTTTTTATCGTCTTATTAGTATCATTGACGTTAGTCAACCCACGACACAAATGTATAATTTGCTTACTTTGGGGTCACATTTAATTTGTGTTACTTGTGCAGGGATATTAGGGATATTTATTATTATTATTATTATATACTTGCATATATACATATCTTCAGGCCAAATCCCTTACGGGATAGTCAGAGGGCATCGAGTGCCAAATGTCACGACCCTTGCAGACCTGCTTGGCTTCCTCCACATTTATTACCTTTTTCATACAAAAAAGCCGGTTTCAAAGACTCTTAATACCCTCGGATAAAACCTGAGGAATACGATTTCAACCTGGGCCTTCCGGGTACCTGCATCCATCCACATTCGTATTTTATATCTGTAAAGTCAATCTCTCATCTGTCATTCTTCCACATGACCGAATCATTGGAGCATGCTTATCTCATTTTAATACAAACACTTTCTTGCGATTCCACTCTTTCTCGGATTTCACTGATACCAATGTGGTCAGCGAGTGGTCAATTTTATGGTTGTTATTTCGAAGGTAAGAATTGACTCTAACTTTTTCATGGCTAATGATGCCAAGACCGTCCCAAATAATTTTTATCAACATCCCACTAACAGTTATTAGCGATACTAAAAAAATGGTCGAAAATTTATGCATTATTAAGTATAACTCAAAACTACTAAACGACTCATGATAAAATTAATATAGGACCACCTCGAAATCACCTATCCACAAAAGACATTAAAATTGCTTCGTTATTGGCCGACTTGCCGATTGGCGTAACAAACATACAAAAAAAGATGTATGGCACTCGGAGACTGCCGCGAAAAGCTATTGCATAAGTAGACATGAGTCACCAGATTGAGAGGCGAAGAGGGGTATTACGCATGTGATGCAATCAATGCCACCTAGATGTGAGTCGCTGAACCAAAGAAATAAGCGTGATCAAAAAGTTATTAAAAGTTCTGTTATCCATCGATAGATGGCAAAACTAAAAAGTATCACTGCTGTGCCGGTCGGAGTGGGACATGTAAAGTTATTTTCGTTACGGAATTTCTAGATTCTCTCCACGTCTCTCTCGTCTCCACGCTCAAGAAACGCGACAGAAGCTATGCAATAGTTTAAAAACATGCAGTCGAATTTAGAATCTCCTTCGCATTACAAGAACCTTTGTATGGTAAAAGGAAATACAAATTTACTTATTTTTATTCTTCAGTTAGTCATGTGCTTTAGTTGTTCCTCTGTATACGTCTTCGATGAGTGAAGATACTTTTGGAAGGTAAATTTGAAGACATATTTCCTGATGATATGCGTAGGCAGTATTGCCTATCCATTAATATTTATAATGATTTCAAAAAATCTTTATTAAACCACAAAGATTTCAAATTAAAATATTCGCGCAGTTGCGTATATGCGATATGATTGAAACACAATAATAAATTTAGTGTGGTGGGGTAAAAATCATGTTTAATTATATTATTTGAAAAGAAATCCCCATTTCCCTTGTTTTTTTTAGCTTCAAAGTAGTCCAGTAAATAAGGAGTGACTGTACCAACTTTTAAAACTACGTTAATTATTTAGTCTAAATGCCTTTATTTTCCCAGACTAATATAAAGTTGGTCATTGCATCACGCGAAAAGGAAAGTACCAATTTTACTAATTATTCATTTATCACACACTATCGCATTGTGGGACTTAGTATCTTCGGCTAGTCGTGGGTGCTCTGGTTGTGCCTCTGCCTACCTCTTCGGGGATATGGGCGTGAAGATACTTTTTTTTATTATTCATTTATAGTATAGAGAAGGTTCATGTGAAGGAAAAATAGGAAAACAATACTTGTTTTTTTAACCGAGTCAAAAAAAAACGAGGAGGTTCTCAATTCAGCCAGTATATTTTTTTATGTATGTACACCGATTAAACCGGTCCTATAAAAATATTCAGGTAAGCCCATTAGCTTTTATTTTATGACCATTTTTCTTCTTTATCTTTTTCTGACCATTTATCTTGACGTTTATTAAAATAAATCATATTAGCACTCAACTAAAAAGTATTAAATAAAAATAACTAGGTTAATGAAAACTAAAAAGTAAATAAAACTAAAAAATAATAATAAAGTTTTAATATTTATTAAATACTACCTATTATTACTAATATGTTTAAAGTCGGTGTCAAGCCTTAAACTAATAATTATATAAGTAAGTAAGTATTAAATTGGCGTGGCACCGACTTCAAACCTATTAGTAATTAGTGCATATAAATAATAACTAGTATTAAATAAATATTAAATCTTTATTATTTTTTACTTTTTAGTTACTTTTATTCCCATAATACAAATTAACAGTACTAACAAGTAATGTCACGCGATAGAAAGTTCGCTGACACATCTAGCTGTATTATAATGATTACTCCAATCCAACAGCGTAATTTGTACTAATACTACTTTTTATTAATATGCACTACTAGTCTATATCCCTAAAAAGAACGTTGGCAGCTTATTATTATGACTTTTAAAAGAATTAAGGCGATGCCATGGTCAATAATCGAAATAGGTTCATTTCACAGGGAAGATAACATCTTCGGATTCGATCTTCGCACAACCGACATCCAGCGTGGTCGCGACCATGGAGTGGGTAGCTATGTTTCAGCAAGGGCTGCTTGTGGTTTACCAGTACCTCAAAGATTTAAGGATATGCGGGATTATATCCCTGCGAAGGTAACTGTATTCATCTTAAATTTGAAGTTTTTTAACAGACTGCAATAAACACAGAATAAAGAATGCAAAGAAGGTGTGTAGTGAACAAAAGTATTGAACACTTTTGATGTCTCTTACTTCAATCCAATCATCTTATATTACATACTAGCAGTCTGTCCCGGCTTCGTGCAGGTGGACAAACTTGTAAAAGCTCAGCACTCCCTTGTTCCAGTTAAGAGGGTCGAGTAGTCAATGAGCATATCTATGCTATAGGTTAAACAACTCAGCCTTAGGTTGGCAACACAAATTCTGTTTGCCTTTTTAATCGACCTAAAAAAAGTGGGAGTCATATATTGGTCATATACATTTTTAATAGGTATTTTAATTAATTTCTACGTCAGTTCTAAACCGAGTTTTCCTTTTTTTTATTTAAAATCTGTTTCTGGTAATGAAATCCTTAAAAAAAAGATGAAAATCCTAAATTTTAGATTATATAGACAGCTTATCTTATTAACATCGAAATTAGTTTATTTGCAGTTTCACTGCGTTTAAATTATACTTTTTTATTAAATTAGAATTTGTTTTAAAAACCATGCAAAAATTATTTTTACAGATTGTTAAAAAGTTAGAAAAATTGTACGTAGACCCAGAAGACGTAGATTTGACAGTGGGAGGGTCTGTAGAATATATAGTTCCTGGAACCCAAGTGGGACCTACATTCCTTTGCATCCTGTTGGAGCAGTTCCGAAGAACTCGCGTTGCAGATCGGTTTTTCTATGAAAGTTCTGCTAACGAGAATAACTCATTCACACCAAGTAAGTTTTTCACATTATCATTGGATGCAGCTTTGTCTGCTTGTAAATTATTTCCAGTCCGTTCGTTTTTTAATGTCCTACAAATACAAACTTGCCTCTTTTTGTTAAGCTTCTTATAAACCTTCTAAACTTTCCTTACCCTACTTGCTAAAATGAAATATGACAATGGCAGACTTTGAAATTATATCGACAGGAAAAGGTGAAGTAATAGTATTAGTTGCAATGAGTTGTGAGTGAGAGTAAATAATATAACAATAATATAAACAATTCTGCAATCATTTGATCATTAATGTTAGTGGGAGATGGGGTTCTCACATTATAAGCAATAGTCTTAAAATCCCAGAATATGATGAGATTCGCACTATCAAAATATTAATTGTCAACGCCTGATAATATGCGCTTGATAATGTGCGAAAAAAGGGATTGTCTTTGATATTATGGAAGTTTAGTTGGTCACGTATGTTTTTTAAAAGAAAACTTATTGCCGTTGCTTAAACAGTTTAGGCCAGTGTAAAGTATTATTGTAGTTATTTAACTAATAAATTTCATCTTAGTAATTTAACTACTTAAATATAACACGCTTACATGTTGTATGAAAAAAATACCGGCTTACCACCCGTTACGTGGAAAGAAATGATGCCGATTAGTACGTGTGTATAAATCTATGTATTTATTTTTAAGATCAACTGCAAGCGATTCGCAAAGGAGCATCAGTGGCGAGGATAATGTGTGACAACAGCGGCGTGACATTCATGCAGCCAAATGCTTTTCTGCAAATCAATAGAAAGTAAGTATCCTATTCTGTCTTGAAGACTGAGGGAAGCAAAATATATACAGCAATTTTGAACTGCACCCACTATGGTTAAGTTAGCTTACTTTCTGAGAGGAGCAAACGCTGACTCTCCGTGTTGGGCTCTTTTGCCTTCCTAACTGGCAGATCGTAAAAGACAAGCATAGGCTGACCGTCTCTAACACCGTGACATCTAAGAGTGGTAGAGTTTCGCAGCGACTCGCCCAGGTTTGGTACCACCGCTTTACCTTTTCCATAGCGTAAGTGTTTGTAGTTGACGTCTTCCGATTCGGATGGTAAGGTATTCGGTACATTTACTTTTGCTTGAGGCTTAACATACTTCGTCGGCGTGAATTTCTTATTATTTGCTTGTTTGGCTTGCCCGTCTGCTTGATTGATTTTTTAACCCCAAACGAGGTGTTGTATTAGTTTTACGTCTCTCTCTCCTCTCTACTGTGTCCATAAGTTTGAATAATTTATTATTAATGATTGTTTCCAGTAACCCCTTGGTACGATGCCAAGACTTGCCTTCCATCGATCTAAGCCATTGGAAAGAATAGTTACTGGAAGCAGCTACGATCTGTCATTAGACCATATTAGTACTGCTACTACCAAGCTGTACTGGTCACTCAGCAAACTAGGCAGTTCATTCGGATTCCCTCTGAGGTGGCGACGAGTTGCCATTGGCCAGTAACCGCTTGTTGTCAACTGGCACGAACAGCGCGTTACGAATATAATTATCTATTCATAAGTAGTATTCATAAGTAGAAAGTTTTTCTAATAGTTTTTAATCAAATTCTTTAAATGTGTGTACTTGTCAAATATGTAATATTATATATAAAATTCGCGTGTCACAATGTTTGTTCTCGTATTCCTCCGAAACGGCTTGACCGATTGTCATGAAATTTTGTAAGCATATTGAGTAGGTCTGAGAATCGGCCAACATCTATTTTTCATACGCCTAAGTGTGAAGGGTGACTCACCCCAATTTTTTTTAATTTTTTAAAAACAGAACAATGTCTGCCGGATCTGCAAGTAATATCATAAAGTTATATTACTACTGCAGGCATCACATTTAATAAAGACCAGTATGGCTACGATTGGAGCTCTAATTTAAGCAAATTGAAATTGGAATCGGATAGGTATGTCATTTTAAGAACATTACTAGCTGATTAAAATATGTTAAATTAAATTTGTTTAAAAAAGATTCAACGAATCCGATAAAATAATTTATTATATATTATTAAGTAATAAATCGAGATTCGAGAGTAACCTTACTGTATGTCGTTTTCAAATATTGTAACATACTCACACATTAACAAAGTCAAAATGAAAGAGAGGTACATTATATTACCGTACATTGGAATGTATCGCATCTGTGGTCTAGTGGTCCGGCGTCGGACTTGACTTCTTGAGGTCTCGGGTTCTATCCCCAGATAAAAGTTGATTGGACATGTTCCCGGTGTTCATGGTTCATGTTCTACCTAGTACCTACCTAAATTGGCGTGAAGATACGTGGTTGCTAAATACATAATTTAATGATCTTCATTAAAAGGCATCACAATCTGAACGTGACTAAGATAATTGATTACCTTAATCATTTAAATATTCGGTGAATACAAAGGGTGAAAGGCTACGAGTTAGCAGTGTTTGGAAATGACATTAAGTCTTTGTTAGTAGTGTGACCTATGACATGACATAGCTTCATGGTAACAATATATGATTCTGGATAAAATTATAAGAACCTATAATTTTATAACGTTAACTTTAATTCAATTAATTACATTAATTTATCATTGAGGTCGTCGGATCGCCCATGTTGTCTAGCGGTTTAGGTGTTGGACTTGACTGATTGAGGTTCCGGGTTCGATTCCCGATTTATGATCATATTAGTTGTTTATAATGAGGTTGTAAGTTCACAGTTATTTTTTTTCAAGAAAAATTTCGTTATCTGCTTTTTAGAGCGTTTAAATAAAAGCTTTTTCTAAAAATTTTTTTTGCTTTGAATTGGTTATTTCCTTAAGTCACGTCCAACATTGGACCTTTAGACCAAGAAGACGACAAACATATATCCCTAACGTATTAGGGCTAAAGTACTTACTATTTTCGAGTTTCACATTTAGCTGGCCTAGAAACCCATATACTATTTCAAAAATGTATAATTGTGATTAGGGAAACTGGTAGCCTTAGATGTGATAGTAAATGTATGTGTTAATTTTATTTTAAGCAAGTGTAAAATTTTCCATAAAAAGAAAGTGTCTAAAAAATATTTTTCGCTTGTGAACACAAGAGTTTTAGCACCTTTAATATCTCTTCTCATACTAAAAATACCTTCTACCATATTTTCAAATTTGTAATATTAGTAGGGACTTACAGGCATATCTCTTTCAAGATTTTGTAATGAGAAATAAATGAATGTTGCAATATCTCTAGAATACTCTAGATCTTACAAGGTTTATTTCTGGGGAAATTTTCCAATCTAAATACGGATTACGAGATTAGGATTAAAGGCAGTAATATTGCAAGCATATTGGTAATCTACGGTACACTATTTGGCACATTTAGATCATCAAATATGGCACATAGTCAATCTTGATATGGTTAACAATTTGAATTATAACTAATGTTTTGAATATAAAAGATAATATAACTAAGTAGTTTCTCCCAAATAATCGAAAATAGATATGGCTGAAAACTCAGTTAACGAACTTTATGATTTAATAATGTTATTTTATAATCTACGTTTATCACTATTAAAAATTAAAACTTTACACAGTCACAAAAGTTCTAAATGGTTAATAAAAGGTATTATGCTTTAATATATGACTATTTTTTTATTCGTGAGGTCTGGCACTTGATACTCTCTGCCTACCCCGTAAGGGACTTGGCGTGAAGATATGTACGTATGTATTTTTTTATTAACAGCTCCATTTCGTTTAATAAAAATAACAAAACTAATTACAAACAGTAACAGTAATTTATTTAATAAATGTATAAATTACTCCCACAAAATTCATAATAAAAATATATTAAAAGCACAATTCACAATAACAAATCCATAGGTAATGTTATTAGCATACATATTTTAAAAACCTGTGCAAATACATATACGAGTATTATGCGAACCACTGAGACACATTATAAATCTATCATTTAAACATGGTATTTTAAATAAAAATTAAAGATAATATCAATTATGAAACCATCTTTTAAGAAAGTCGACAAAACAGATATTAATAATAATAGTCTAATAATAACAATAATAAAATAATTGTGCGTGGGCTAACCGTATTCGTAGGTACAAAGAACGCTCTAACAGCTATAACCAGAATCATATGTTCCAAAGTAATCAAAGAAAGGTATATAGAGGTTGGGAGAGATCAACTAGTTGTGTGATAGATGGACAAGTACCAAATATGGACGAAATGTCCACATTGTGGAAAAATATTTGGTCAGCGTCTATAGATCACATTGATGGTGAATGGATGAGCACGGTAGAGCGTGCTTGTGAGCATCTGCAACCAATGGAATCTGCAACCATATGTAATAATGACGTAATAATTTCAGTTCGTTCGACTCATAACTGGAAAAGCCCGGGGCCGGATGGACTACATAACTTTTGGTTCAAGTGGTTGCGATCTCCGCACGCGCTCTTAGCTTAACAATTTCAGGAAGCCATCGAGTCTGGATCTCTCCAATGCTTCTTGACTAAAGGAATCACCTTTCTGCTCCATAAGTCAGGTAGTGCCACGGACCCTAAAAACTATAGACCCATCACGTGCTTACCTACAATGTATAAGCTCCTAACATCCATTATAACATCAAAATTAAACAAACATCTTTATACAAATAACATTTTGGACCCAGCTCAGAATGGATGTAAGGTTGGGTCACGTGGTACAAAGGAGCTCCTCCTTATTGACATGGCAGTTAACCATCACGTTCGCAAGGGTCGGAAGAGTCTCTCCATTGCTTGAATTGATTATAAGAAAGCCTACGATTCAGTGCCGCATACATGGCTAAGATGAGTAATGAATTTGTTCAAAGTCGACTTAACTCTATGTTATTTTCTTAATTCGTGTATGCGGCATTGGGCCATGGCTCTTTGCATACCAGTTAGTGCAGGGAATTTTCATAGCTCCGAACTTATAAGGATCGAGCGAGGTATTTTCCAGGGAGATAGACTGAGTCCCTTATGGTTTTGCCTTGCTTTGAATCCTTTAAGTACTCTCTTAAGGGACTCAAAGGTTGGCTATCGGTTTCACAGACGGGGTGAAACAATTTCTCACCTTTTGTACATGGATGACTTGACGCTATTTGCACCAAATAAATCAGACTTGATGTTATTACTGAATGTTACTCAAACGTTTAGTGGTGACATTAGGATGGAGTTTGGTGTAGATAAGTGTGCAGTCATGCATGTACAAAGGGCAAAGTTGTAAATAATGAATATTTACACATACATACATACACTTACATATCTTCACGCCAAGTCCCTTAAGGGGTAGTCAGAGAGTATCGAGTGCCAGACCTCACGATCCTGACAAACCTGTCTTGCTTCCTTCACATTCATAACCCTTTTCATACAAACACGCCGGTTTCGGAGACTCTTGACACCACCTTCGGATAATATCCGATTGATCTGTTTGTGAAATGTTTGCCTTCGTCTCCCCGGGTACCTACATCCATCCGAATTCGCACTGTATATCTACTTTGTCAATCTTTCATCTGCCATTCTTTCCACATGACCGAACCAG
>NJDC01000527.1:0-10477 GCA_002245475.1 Calephelis virginiensis | reverse complement strand
AAATCACACAGCCTTGGGGAACACCAGCATTGACAGGTTTGGACTCCGAGCACACACCGTCGACAGCGACCTTGATGCTACGCCCCGTCAAAAACTAGTGATCCATATACATTTTTTTATGTTATAGGAAGGCAAACAAGCAGACGGATTTCCTGATGGTAAGAAATTAATGCTGCCTAGAGACACCAAAGATGATAATGGTGCGTTGCCAACTTGAGGTCAGTATGTTAGGCCTCGAGCAAAAGTTAGTTTACTGGCTACCTTACCCTCCGAACCGGAACACGTCATGACGTTATGGCGGCAGGAATAGGTAAGGCGGTGGTACCAATAATTATAACATAATTTCTCAGGAAGACCGTAAGAAGGAAGCTTCGATAGAAGCGCCTTGTGCCACACCCGATCGAAGGCTTTTGCTATATCCAAACTGACAGCCAATACTTCTTCCTTGCTTTCGACTGCTTGCGCCCATCGGTGTGTTAAGTAAACCAAAAGATCACCAGCTGAACGACCACGCCGGAAACCGTATTGACGATCATTTAACAGCTGGTGCTCCTCTAGATACTTTAAAAGCTGGCAGTTTATTATAGATTCCATAACTTGGGAAAACAAGGAAGTTATAGCTATAGGTCGGTAATTGTACAGATCAGAGTGGTTACCTTTTTTAGGGACCGGGTGTACTAAGGCGGTCTTCCATGAATTCGGTACAATGCCTGATGAATAGGAGAGCCGGAAGAGTCGCGTTAAAACAGGTGCCAGCTCAGGAGCACAGACTTAGAGAACAATCGGAGAGACTTACCACTCGACTTGTTGACGTCCAATGAAATAAGTGATCAATCTTTGCCTTTTCGGCCTCATCTGCTTTTTGTTTGGCAAGTTGGGCTTTCATTATTCGTTCTTGTTCTGCTTTTTTAGCTTGAACAGCATCCGGTCTGGCTCGATTAGCTGCTAGCTTCTTATCTTCATCTTCTTGTTTAAAGCGCTGTATCCTGGGATAATTTGCATATCCCAAATCTACAAGATTCCTTATTCTCGCCATTTAGTCATTTTTAAGTTTAGTCCGAGATGCTTTATTCTGTTTCTCTATTCATCTTCTTTTCTCCCTAACTGACTCTTTGTCTTTTTCCTCTTCATCTACTAATTCTATATCGCCCAAAATTATATATTCCTTCAAAACTCTGTCGTATTCTTCCCGTAATGACTTGTTATTCTATAATTTCCTTTCTAAATATTTCAATCTCTTCAATGCTATTTCCTTTGAATTCGAGCTTCCCTCGAATTCAAAAGACTCTGAATTATCCTTTGAAAACGGTAAAGCTATGATTCCGTCATCTAGTCTTGTCACAGGTTTTTCAAAGATTTCTTCAGTTCCTTGTTTCAAAGGAGTCAAAACATTGAGGGATTCCTCTGAATATTCAGATTGCCAGATCTGCAAGATTGCAACCTGTTATTCATATCAATATTCATATATAATGACAAGCTATTCGCTGTGGAAATTTGTTTTTTTGTAGATATGCTACCTCTATTATCCAACCTAAACGGGTATTTTGAGCAATAGGAAATCCAGGTTCACCCTTAACTATGTTTGGTAGCACAATTTGAGAATAAACATTCACACCTAGCAGCATATCTACTTGGTTTGGCATGTAGTAAGCTGGATTCACTAAATTTAAGCCACTCAGATGATTCTACCGGTTATACCCTTCTAATTTGGTTACTGGCATAATATCTGTTACTTTTTCGATTACGTAGGGGGTTATATTAAGCTTAAAATCAGATCAACGACTGAAGATAGATCTATCTCCGCCGCATATTCGATCGGGCAGACAAATTGTTGACACCAGTCACCTGCCCTTTAGCCGACAATCGTTTAAGTTGAAGACGCTGAGCCGCTGCTTTGCTGATAAAGGATTTCTGAGAACAAATGTCGATCAGGGCTCTCACCAACTTTGGTCCAGAGATAGTTTTAATACACATGAGAAAATATTTCAGCTTGTCCCCCTGCAGCAGGCTTTTCTATACTTTCCTGAATCGGTTTCATTTGGACTGTTTCATCACTGGAGGCATGTGACCGATGTAGCAATGTGTGATTGCGCTTCTCACACTCACTACATAATGGCTTATGCCGACAGTTTCTGACTAAATGACCTGCCCATAAACAATTAAATCAGAGCCTTCCATTTTGAACAAACTCGAAACGATCTGACCAATTCAAATTAGCAAATACTCTGCAATTTATCACGCGATGATTCTCATTACAAAATTCGCAATTGTTTTGCGTCTCTGCTGATGTAAGAAAATAATTACTCAACATCTTACGTGAGCTTGAAAATGTAGATTCCTGATTTACTTGAATCTTTTTTCTAAGAAACTAAGCAACGTTTTTAAGGTAGGCAATTCTTCAACAGGTAACATATTTAACTTCTCTTCCCATATTTTACGAGTACGAAGATCCAACTTATTGATGATAAAATAAATCACAAGAGGATCCCAATTCTCTGTAATAATACCTATAGCATTTAAACTAGTCAAGCATTCATTAGTTGTATCTAGTATACTTTTGAGTCCGTGTGATGTTTCAGTTATTAAGAGTTTTTGCCCGAACAAATCTGCTAAGAATGCTGTTCAATATACTTCTTTTGTTATTGAAACGCTGTGATAAAGTATTTCAAGCTATATCATAATTATTTTCCGTTATTTGCATATTTTTTAATAACAGCGCTGACTCACCAGTTATACTTGTTTGTAAGTAATGAAACTTCTGAACTTTACTTAAGGTATTATTTGAATGAATTAGAGATGTGTATAAATCCTTGAATGAATTCCAATCGTTATAATTGCCGCCGAACACAGGTATATTAATTTTTGGTAATTTGACATCTAAAGTCACCGGAGAATTACTTGCATTTGCTTGTACTTCTGTCATTTTTGCCTTCTGAAGTAACTGCAGATAATCCACCAACTCACTCTTAATCAAAGTGTACTGTTCCTCACAGTTTGAGAAGACATCATTTGTAAAACAGTTATCACTCTTCCTTTGGTCTACCGTAATAGTTTTCACAATATCCAGACGATATTTACGAAAAGAATCCCAATAGTTATCTAAAGTCTCAATCTTAATTTGTACGTAAGAAACTGTTAAACGAGCCTTTGGACATTTTTGTAATTAATAATTTTGCCATAGATATGTATACGTTTTCTTGTATAATATATAATTTTTCCATTATTAGAAACAACAATCACTTACTTATGCCAACAATTAAAATTAATTGGCCTACTATCTATAGATAAGGTTAACATAAACAAACTAATCACTCGAGACGTGCCTAGGTCTATCACTAGGTCTGTGCGGCCGACTCGCCAGTTAAGTCCACAGTTTGCACACCTCTGAGATTATAGCGGGAAAACTCTGCTACGCGCTACGAACTACGCAGTACAAGCTATGGTTATAGTATTTCCCCGTAACTTGAGTGTAAAATTAGGGCTTATTGATTTAGGGCTGGGCATAAAGGGTTAGAAACTTGGCTCTACACGAGATCTGATTACTTTTTGACAGTGCCCGCTATGTGGTCTTGTCTTGGCAACATTTAACATGAGATGTTTTTGTGGGATAAGCTATTTTTGAAAATATCTACATCGCTGAACTAATAATATATCTGCTAAAGTTTATGGTTTTTTGGATTCAAACCACATATAATTTATTGTTTACTACTAACTAAATGTTAATCATGTGCCAGTACTGTGTTCAAATTAGGATTCAAATTCCAATCAGGAGAAAAAATTAGGCTGTCAAATGGATCTCATCTAATAAAGTCAAAAGATGGGCTAGTTACTAAGGTTATCGGTTGTCCTTGTGTTGTTCTAGGTCTGCTAAATAGACCATATGCCCTTTTGCCAAGTAGCTCGAATAAGGGGAGCACTAGTTTAGGACATCACAAATTAGACCACGGGTGGAAAAATGTCTTGCACCATTCAGGGATCCAACGCATTACCTATTCCTGCCTCCATAGTTCCTGTACGCAGGAGCGGTACCCGGTCGACTTGCACAATAGGCCTAAAATTCCAGCCATAGGATAGCGACGCCTCTATAACATCTATGGTATCTATGGGATATGGTTATCTCTTACTAGCAGGTAGGTAGTGTGCATGTTTGCTGAACTCTTACATAAAAAATGTCCTAACCTCCAGATTATTTCATTACAATAATTATTGAGACACTGGTGCCAACCTGTAGTTTTCACACAAGTTATAATCACAACATATACAGTGCTACTATTTAAATTATGTGCGTCGCCGTCACCTTCCAAACTACATCATCCGGTAACCAAATACATTACTATTAAAACATGATATGGCCTAAGGCTACACCCTAGCGTACATACCTAATACCATCGACCAGTCATGACGATCGGGTTTGTTTTTCGATGGGATAGACATTTGCATAATGAACATCTAAATGTCTGTATTTCTGAGTCTGGGTGTTTATTAAATTTAGTTTAGTATCCATTTAAGTACTTCTATGTTTCAAGTTATAGGTACCATTATTTTTTTGCCCATAATATAAACATATAACTTGTTTACTTTGGTGCTACATTCAATTTCTGTTATTTATCTAATGACGCTTTTTTCATTCTTTGTGTATTCTCGTTTGCTTGGTATTAAAATAGAGGGGGGTGATAAATGGAACTAAATTGCTGAAATGTCATTATACGAAATACGTATATAGTAAATTAATTTAATTTTTAAAAGCAATCGTTAGATTGCTTGATGTCACCCAAATGTTTGCGCCAGTATTATTCAAAGCTACTGACAGGTATACACCTCTTAGGTCTCTTAAGTGCTTCTTGGTTGGGAGGCAGATGGTCTTGGAGGGACCAACACGTGGAGGGCCTTGCAAAATACATGTGAGTCAGGTTTTTTTAGAGAAACTGGCCCTGCCTTGCAAGAAACTCCATGTAAAGAAAAATAATATGGCCCTCCAAGAAGTATTCGTACGGAAAAGGTAATTAAAGCAGTGAAGGAGAGAATTCGAAGAAATTGTGCTCGAAACCAAAATATTTTATTTCAGAAAATTAATTATCTACGACAATGGTAGAAAACCGCTCCTTACATACTACTTTATTTTATAAATTTTAAAGAAAGAAAAAATTTCGCCCCAGACAGGATTTGAACCTGTAACCTTTATTTACTTTATTTTAGATACATGCTACCGTCGTGCCTGGCATGTCGTAAGAGGCGAGAGTGCTAATTGGGTAGGGATCGACAGCATTATTTATTCCTGCCACCATATTAACAGTGTAGGATAGTCGGCAGAAATACAAGACATTTGTACAGACGTTTAATCTATTATTCGGAAAACGTTAATTAAAATTGTCATAATTTGATATGTCCGGACTAATTTGGAATGTCTTAAATGAAAATTGATAGAAGAAGGCGTTACTTTGCGGAAATACGTACTTAAATCTCAATAAAATGATTTAATTTGCAATTTTCCGCCAAAAAATGTATACGTATTCTAGCGTAAGAAAACAGTCTTAACTTTCGGTAAGTCCTTTGAATACTACCACCGTTACCAACCATACAAAAAAAAAGAAATTAATTACTGTCGAAGTAAATGTGTAACAAACTTGTAAGATAAAAAAACAGAAACATTCAGATGAATTGATAGCCTTGTACTTTTTAGAGTCGTTTAATTAAAATGTATGTCAGATCATACATACCTGCCATACAGTAGTTTTGCGCACTCTGGTGTTTTAATAGTCTTCTTTTTTCTGTGGTCAAGGATAAGAGTGAGAAATTTACTGTATGTCTTAAAGATAGCAGTCAGTGCTGTGAAAAGGTTGTATTTTTCATTATTTGCGCACTACCACAAATTCATTCATCCAATTGCTTAGCATTAAAGTGTTCATGGTTGATGCTGGATTTTGGAGTGCTGGAATTAAATGCTGGATAAAACACGACAGGGCGAAACAGGTTTATTATGGTAAGGTGAATCGTTACCAGGGCAAGTTACTGCACTGTATTTCCACTATGGTATAGCGGTAGCGTCGGACTTGACTTCTTGAACCCTGGACGTTCCATTCTCAGGTCATGTAACAAAAAAAAATAATTTCCTAATAAAAATAATGTTGTCCGGGACTGGATATGTGTCCGGTTGGCGATACGCTTGCCACCTATCACATTGTGGGACTTAGTGTCTTCGACTAATCGGGGGTGCCCTGGAGCCTTTCTGGGATATGGGCGTAAAGATACTACTAGTTTTTTTGGTCCTTCGCACTTGTCCCTTACAGGGTAGGCAAAGAGTATCGTTAAAATATAAAATACAAAAATTATCTTCAGCTTGGTTTCTTAATAAAACCAGAGATGCAAGGAAATGAAGAAAAATAGTGTTATTATTTTATAACTATTAATCATATAGCTGTGTTATAATAATCTAAACGTAATTCAAAGTTCAAAAATATTAAGAACTTTAAAGTTATAGTAAAAAAAATTCTATAAAATTTAAAAAAATCTTAGAAAAAAGGAGATCGATAACTACATGTTTTTATTATTTATTTAATTATATTACAATAGTAGAAAAATGGATTCCCATTTTCCTTGATCATACCTGGATGGATGGACCAATTTTAATCATTATTTTTGTCGTGTTGGTTATTGTCAGTATAGTTTTTTACGGACACCTGACACAGTTCTGGACTATAGTGACCATTTAAGATTTTTATAAGGCGGATCATGCGGCAGTTGTATTTCGTTCTTATTTGAGCTAAAAAAATATCTTAACTATCACCCGTCCGTAATATGTACCGACGAGTCGTTGCAAAATTCTACTACTGATTACTCTTAAATACATAAAATATACTCTTAAATATATAAAACATAAAATACGAATATTGCAAATAAAAAGTTCACTTGTCTATACTCACATTGCTATTCATGGATTTCAGGCGCCATTCTTTACTAGTTTAAGTTTTAAAATAAATACCAAAGCTCGGCAAGTTGTAAAAACCGCGAGGTTAGCAAAAAGTTAGTCATTAAAAAAATTAAATACTGAACATAAAATTACATGACATTGGCTAAACAAGTCGTGAAAAATGATTGAAAGCCGTATTTCTAAAAGCAGAAGGAATACTTTACACAAGCTCTGTGAAAACTTCAACTTTTAGGTAGCTTTCTGGTAGCTTTCTGGTTCTTTTTACTTCAGTGAACTGAATTTTTTTTGTATTTACATACTTACATACATATCTTCAAGTCAAGTCCCTTACGGGGTAGGCAGAGAGTATCGATTGGCAGACCTCACGATCCTGACAAACCTGTCAGGCTTCCATCACGTTCAATACCCTTTTCATACAAACATACCGGTTTCGGAGACTTTTGACAACATACTCGGGTGATATCCGATTGATCTGATCGTGGAATGTCAACCTTTGTGTCCCCAGGTACCTACATCCATCCACATTCGCATTGTATATCTGCTTTGTCAATCTGTCATCTGTCATTTTTTCCACACGACCGAACCAGTAGAGCATGCCCTTTCGCATTTTAACACCAACACTTTCTTTCAATCCCACTCTTTCTCGGATCTCACTGTTACGAATGCGGTCAGCGGGCGTTACACCACAGATTTTTCGTAGCACTCTAATTTTCACCGCATTTATCCAGCTCTCATGCTTTTTCTGACGTATCCAACATATTTTCCATCTCTGCTAAAAGCGCAACTAAGATATACTATTTCATTCACTTGCTTCAACACTACATCATTAACTGAAACTCTTACATCCGTTCTGGTTTCGTCTCTTTCAAACACCATAACTTTGGTTTTCGTCGCATTCAAATGTACGAGTAAACCCCTTTTCTTAACAATCACCTTTCATAACTGTGACCAGTGTCTCCAGCTCAGATGTCTGCAGCTCAGATGGTGTAGAGCCCAAAAGTACAGCAACACCTGCATAAAGCAGGCTGTTCCCCACTTGATCACCGATACGCATTCCTACATTCATAGACCTCAACCTTTGAAGACATTTGTCCAAATACAAAATAAACAAGCGTGCCGACAACACACAGCCCTGCTTGACGCCAATGTTGACATCAAACCAAGGTGATATTTTTCCGTACACCCGCATACATGTTTTACAATCTAAATACATCGACTGCACAGCACTCAGCAGAACCCGTATATCCCATAATCTAGCAAAATGTCCCAAATTTCCCTACGTATAACCCTGTCAAACGCTTTTTCGAGATCTACAAAACCGCAGAAAACCTGCTGATCCACAGCCAGATGCTTTTCTGCAATGTTGCGGAGCGAAAACACGTGATACGTACATCTTCTTCCAGACCTGGAACCACCTTGAACCTCTTCAATGTTCCCTCGCATCCTGATTTCAACTATTTTTCCATTCCCTTTTGATGCTTAACTGTAACTTGTACAGTCCATGCGTGAACGCTTGCCTTTACACAAAGGCACGATGACCGCACGCCGCCAGACTTCGGGTACTCTGTCGGTCTTCCAACATTTGTTCCAGAAACCAGAAAGAGTCCCAGACGGCAGGACCACCAAGTTTGATCATCTCAGCTGTAACCATGTCTACTCCCACAGCCTTACCATATTTCATACTTCTAATCGCCCATTCAACTTCTTCCATCATAATGCCATAAAGTGATTACCACCATAAAGTGGTTGAATAAGAAGGTTTATATGTATTTTTATAACCGTACGAAGATGGGGTGGGCCGCTAGTTCAAATAGAAAAATGAATCTCTATTCTCTTATAATTTGATATTGATTATAATTTATGATGATATAATCTATATCGCATCACACGTGAACGGATAGACTAATTTTGCTTATTTTTGTTTTGTCACTGTCAGGAGTAAGTTTTTATTGAGAGAAAAGGTAGGCAAATTGCAGGAAGAATAGGAAAAATAATATTTAATGATTTCCTATAAAGACTGTCAGTATTTATCAATGTCAAACGGTGCGAAGAGGTCGGCTAGTTTATAAAAAAATTTGAAAGCGCTTTAAGAGTATTTTTTCATGAAACAACTAAAGGAGCTTGCTGATCAGAACAATACTCTTTGTTACTATTTTGGAAGACAAAAAAGCATTGTATTATAAGACAAAACCATCATCAATGTGGCCCTTTTAAAATTTCAGACAACGTTGCTAATAGACATCTGGTTTTTTAATGAACTTAGGAGGTAAAATAGCTGACAGAATTCTTGATAAGATTATGAAGAGATTCCTGGAAAGAAAACTGTCTATTGCCATCTTGTGTCTACTGCCTCTTGCCTCTTGCCTCTCCAGAACGGAATATGATCAAAACAGTGCAGATTATGACATAAATTTAGGCAGGAACAGAAGGATTACTCTTGAACGTTTGATGCAATATTGGAAATTAGAATCGAGTGTGTCATTTTTAGTACGCCTGAACACAATACTGGCGTATTATTAACATTTAGTAAATAGTAAACTATAAATTATTATATTGGATTCGTTGAATTTATTTGTAATTTTATAAATAAATAAATATCCCCAGGGATCTGTCCAGAGACGTCAAACAAATTGAATCTAACCTCAAAGTAAGCAAATTATATGCTTGTGTTATGGGTGTTAGTCAAAGATTCAAATACATAGAAATAGTTAAATAAATATCGGAATAAATTAAACAAACACCCAGACCCGGAAATGCAAAAATCTAAATGTTCTTCACACAAATGCCTGCTCCCGTCGGGAATCGAATCCGGTTGGGCGATGTAGTTATATATATACGTCAATACGCTAGCCACGCGACCAACGATGAGGTCAATTTTATGTTGATAATCAGCTAGTACTGCGTTCATCAGTACTTAAAATGACAAATACGATTCCAATTTCCAATTCGCATGAAATCGAGATTCAGGAGTAACCCTTCGGGTAGAGCGTTAACAATCGTAATCCTAAACGTCTGTAGAAATGTCGTCTACTGACTATTCTGACAGCACTAAAAGTGTTTTGTCTCTTTCTATTGATTTCGTTAAAAGAAGGTAGCGTGAACTTAAAATTAGTTAAGTAAATGTTTAAATTTGGAATGGGTGAAACTAATCAACATTATTTCGTTAACCAATGATGCCCGCGTGCAGTCGGTAGTTATTTAATTCCGGTCCATGTGGTTAGACTGGAAACGTATAATATATTGCACTTCTTTTTATGATACTGCAAGGCAAACAAGCAGACGGATTTCCTGACGGTAAGAAATTCACGTCGCCTAGAGACACCAAAGGTGGTGCGTTGCCAACCTGAAGCCGGGATGTTATGCCTCGAGCAAAAGTAGCTTTACCGGCTACCTTACCCTCCAAACCGGAACACGTCATGACGTTATGGCGGCAGGAATAGGTAAGGCGGTGGTACCAATCCGGGTAAGTCGCTGCGATACACTACCACCTAGTCAGATGTCACGGTGTTAGTGACGGTAAACCTATGCTCACCTTTGCTGCCTGTCAGG
>NJDC01000526.1:245453-260199 GCA_002245475.1 Calephelis virginiensis | reverse complement strand
TGAAGTTAGCTATAGATAACATTTTAGTTTTTAAAAAGATTTTTATCTTATTACGCCGAAGAAGTATAACTTCTAACGCGTGTACATAAGTACACACACACTTTTTTTCATTTTACAAAAATATGATTAACGTTAATAAGAATTACGAATGTTTTTTAAAAAGTTTAATTATTTACTAACGGTACTGATAAAATTGATAATGACAGTGACTTAACATTCTAAATTTAAACTTATTTATATTTAAAACACAAAATCACGGAGTTTTGGCGCCATCGAGAGAAAAGATGGTTGCAGTTTTTCAGTAATTATTGAATTTCGTGTACATATTGAGTAATATAAATCACTTTTTGTGGAAATTTGAATGATTTTTTCAGTTAAAGTGAATAACTGAAGTATTTTTGAAGAAATTCGTGTATCGTGTATTTCTTCAATCACACTAAATGAGCTTGAGTAAGGAAGCCACTGCTACACATAACACAAGAGCCTAACATGACTTTCTTCTAGGTAATTTTGAAAAATTTAACCCTGGTTTTGGTAAATCGGTTAATTTGATGCAAATTTAAACTTGACTAATGGCATATGCTAACACTTGCACTCCAAAAAACTTGCCAGCACAAAAAAAAACGTTGCTATCTGCGGAAAATGGTCAGAGGCGTTGCTTGGACGATGATACTATTTTTTTATCACGAACGAATACTAACTTGTTAATTAGAATGTTATCAGTACGAGTATTGATATTGTTTTTGTTTTTCCTTTTTTGTAAATATAACCTATAATTGTTTTTTTTCTTTTATAGTCTGTTTTTTGTTTTTTGGATTCAAAGGGCTAATAAACGGTTTCCCGTATGAATTGCTTTAAAAACCTCATGTGACTGCTAACCAACTTTGATTGTAGATACCTATATTTCATACCAACAAAAAACCTAGGTACAAAGATGCACACTATATACTATATATATACTACAGAAAATATCAATGTTTTTACAGTTTGTAGAAAATACAATGATATGATCACATCAAAACGAACTCCACATGTGGTGCTCGACTTAACCATGACTGGGGTTGGCTCGGAGACCATCAAGTCCTTTACTGCTGCTCTGGCTTTGCCGACAATTTCTGGATCTTTTGGGCAAGTGGGAGACTTGAGGCAATGGCGCACATTGAACGAGTTCCAGACAAAATTCCTCCTGCAAGTCATGCCTCCTGCTGATGTTCTCCCAGAGTCTATTAGAGCTATCGTTACGAAGCAGGATATCACCAATGCAGCTATCATTTTTGATGAATACTTCGGTAAATTATACTTTTCTTGTTAAGGGTATCGTCTGACATTATTTATTTATCAATCTGACAATATTATTTCAGCCGCGGCCTATAGACACTGTTCCCAATAATTATATTCATGAGTTTCGATTTTAATAATATTGAAAATGTTAAGCACTGTTAATTTTTAACTCACACATAGAAATTCTTCGTGTGTGCGTGCATTCACCAACTCATCAGTCATATTTGTAGTCAAAATGGCTTGTAATACTCAGAACAATAACTAAAGCAATTTAAAGTAAATAAAAAAATGCTTTTGTTACTGTTCTGAGTTGTAATATTACGTACATATAAATAAAACTGAAGCACAGCTAGTTCACTCATGCATTCCCCCCGGCTATGCAATATGGCGCAAAAAATATTTACCTGAATGGTTCATAGATGGCATGGATATTAATTGTTTTGGTTTATGATATTAATGTAAACTAAAATAAAATGTTAAGTGTTTGTATAAAAAACAGATACAATGTACTCGTATATGGCAAGCAGAGCTTATATGCCTTTATGAAGCGCACGCTGCATGAGATGTAACACTCAACAATAAAAATGACAAAATGTTTTTACGTGAGCCTCTAAGCCTTGCAAGCAAAATCTTACCATTCTGTAAGGATCATATTTTCATAAATAAAAACCAATTTTTGTTCGGATATAGTATCTTTTCATTATTCAAGGTTTTTTTTTACAAAAAATGTTCAAGGGTAAAGCCACAGGCGATAGCTAGTAATAAATATTTTAGCAGTTTTTTCTTTTTGGTTCCAAAACCGTTATAATTCGGCAATTTACATGTCTAAATAGTAGACGTGGAGGTGTGAGACGATGCCGTTGGTATTTCTCCTCAGTTTATATTAAATTTAATGTACACGGTATGTTGTTTCAGTTATGGATCATAAATATAAATCATTACTGCAAAATATTCCAACACGGCACGTAATCACACCCGTGAAGAGCTTCAGTAAAGACGATATTAAAACGCAGTTGCGAAGTTTGAGAGAATTGGATATTGTAAACTTTTTTATCGTTGGCAGTTTAAAGACCATAAAGAATGTTCTAGATGCAGCTAATGAAAATCAGTATTTTGGAAGGAAAACCGCCTGGTTTGCGCTGACTTTGGACAAAGGGGATATAAGTTGTGGGTGTAAGGATGCCACGATTGTGTATATGAGGCCTACTCCTGATGCCAAGAGCAGAGATCGACTTGGAAAGATCAAAACTACATACAGTATGAATGGAGAACCGGAAATTAGTTCAGCTTTTTACTTTGACTTGTCATTGAGAACATTTTTATCAATCAAGTAATTTTCTTTGCATTTTTTTATTTTAAGATTTCTTATCCACACACGACATAATCTCGTAAACAATCACTTCCTTTTACGTTTAACAGTTAAAGTCATACCTATCGTAGAACCAGTAGCGGTTTTAGCAATAGCAGCACCCTGGCCGTAATTTATACGGCACCCCCTACATGCTGTTCAAAACCATATAAAAAGGTAAATGATATAATATAGCGTACAGGATCTGACGCCCCTTTACATCTTGTCGCCCTGGGCGGTTGCCCAACCGCGCCATACCCTAACGCCCTCCCTGCGTAGAACATATCCGTCTCGAACTATTTTATTATATATGGTGTTACATTGTGATAGTTCTTTTTTCGAAAAATTGCTGATGATTGCGAAATGCTAACATATACATTTTATCAACATCCTATTGGTCAGTCCGTGAAAAACTTAATATGGGACCATCTCGAAATCATAACATACCTATCTTTATAACAAAATGCCATTAAAATATATACTTAATAAAAAATAAAATTTGTCAAAGAAATAATACGTCGATTAAAACTAAATGACCTTTTTGTCGCGGTAATTAATACTCGCAAAGGAACAAAAGCTCTAGGAGTTGAAATACTTTACGCTAAATATTTCACTTCATTTATACTTCAAATATTTTAAAGTTTAAAAAACTTTTAGAAAGGTTTCATCTTAAAGTTTTTTAAACTTTAAAATCAGAACCTCTTAAAACAGATGTAAAACTTCAAATAGCATAGTAGATACATAAAGAGAAATAAGAGCTAATGGTATTTCGTGGCTCTGGGCGTTATTAAAAATGGATGCTAAAAGCACTAACCTCCTGAGGTTAGTTTTTTGTTTGTTTTCTTCTGCAACGGATTCACTCTACTTAAAATCAGCATTGATTTACAGGGGAAAAGTCTCACAAAAAAAATCTAAAACCAATTTTTTTTTCGAAATTGACTAATGTATTGCCAACCGAGCTGTTTTTACAACTTCACCGGGCTTTAGCACCAAATGTTTTGTTCGTTTTCATATTATGTTGAAATTCAAGCGAATTAATTAACATTTAGATATATGTACCAGTTAAGTAGTTGACGCGCCAGAACGGATCATTCTACATTTTAACCGACTTTAAAAAATGGGAAGTTTTAAGTTCAATGCTTATATTTTTGAAGTGAAAACTTCTTTAGCGGCGTTGCGCACTTTTTTTGGAATGGGTAAAAACTTCTAAGCTCGCGTCAGGACACGTGACCTGAAATTTCCTAACACGAAAATTCGTAAGAAGGCTCAGGGCGCTTGCGCGAATGTTGGTGTTGTCATGTTTGTGTACGATAGCGCAATAAATGAATATTGTATTCTACCACATAAATTATAGTACTTTCATACTGATAATTAAAGCTATTCATGCAAAATTATTCCCTAACCATTCCAAAACATCAAAAATGCACAACGTTAATATTCAAGTTTTCACTTCTGCTCGCACTCCCGGAGTGCAAGCCGTCGTTTTTTATGTAAGTTACTCGATTTCCCCGTTATTTTTGAAAAAAATCTAGACTTTCTTATCCTTTTCCTTTATGAATTATTTCTTTTTAGAGTTCATAACTATAAAAATCGATTAATTAGAACAAATTTATGCCCGATATTCCTAATAATCGAAGCTAGATTGTTACTTGTTGCCGAGATCATCGGTTTACCTGCTAATATCTTCATATTGTTATTTATTATATTATATTGTAATATATCATATTATACCTAACCTAACCTAAGAAATTTGAAATCCTAAAATGAAAACCCCTTTTAATTAATTATGATAAGTATCTACTTTTCGATAACCGCGAACATACAAACATACAAACATTTTTCAAGTCGGATAATTAAAAATGATAAGTATGTCTCACAAATGAAATGTTTTCTTAACTCGCATTCATTGAAACAAGCAGTTACAATGTTGTTTTTCTTTTGTGACATTTCTCTTTTCTCCCCATATGAAAGTGACTTAATTTATAAATGTATCATTAAAATATAACATATACAAGGTTTCCGAAAGAATCACTAATGGTACACTAATTAACAGACAGATAAAACTACCTTATGTGATATTTTTTTTCGAAATTTCTAATGTTGTGTACGTCTAAAGACTTTTACAACGTCACCGGGCTAGTGGGCGAGCAGAGTGCTCAGCCAGAGATTGAATTTTGGGTGGGGCCTGGGACCCCCCTTCCTAAGGGTGTCTCCTGTGAGACCGCACCTCGGATTAGGGTGGGATCTTGGTTTGTTTCAGTAGAGGATATCGTGGCTGTGTTCCGCCCAGGGCGGAACACGGGTCTTATGTGATAAATGTTCATTGCTTCCTAGGCAGGCCCACCGCTAGCTGTTTGAGCGCCCGCGTACAATACCTACCGATTATGCCGTCCCACAAGTACTTACATGTTATAATGAATTTCGCTAAGAAACAGGCAATATTGTTTTTTTTCGTCATGGTGGAAAAAAGAAAAATAATAACGAAAGCGAATTTGTTTTGGTTAGGTAACAGGTAATAAGAATATTTTTCAATATATTCATCAAATCGGTCATTTACTATTGTAAAAAGTAATTCCAGAAGACTTTTATGAAAACTCGAAATATTTTTACAATTTTTGTAAGTTGCGAGACGGCATAACTTACTAAGTAATAATTTCTTTACGGCCAATTTTAATAATGTATCTCAATCTAATGGATTTCAAGCAATCTAGATAGCTGCGTATCCGGCGGCCTATCCCAGACCTAATTTCCATATTTATCCTGTCCACAGATATGTTATTGGCAAGCGATAACATAAAAATGGATCAAAATATCAATCTTGGACAGCAAGTTTTGGATTAGGATTGATTATTAATATTGGCCGTTAGCAAAAAAGCAAAATTAGCATACTTTGTCACCCACTCCCGATCTCCGTGGGTTCTACTGACTATCCCGAGATAGACTAATGAGGTGCTGTAAGACGAGGTGCTTCACTTTTGGGAACACATTGATCCTCTATTCCAGTGGTTCTAAACCTTTTAGTTCTGGGGGACCATTTGACAAAATTTCCGTTATTCCGTGGGCCACCCAGTTGGTTTATTGATTTGAAGGTTATATTCAAAAAATAAATATCCCTGAAAAAGTTACGCAAATTGAAACTAACCCCAAAGTAAGCAAATTAAATGCTTGTGTTATATTAAGTCTATCCTTTTTTTGTTGGTCTGAGGTGATGACTGCTCGATTTGCGCCCCCTTGCCACCCCCGGGCGGTGCGCTTGCGGCGGGCCTGTTCCTAGGACCAGTTATGATATATTTTTAATATTATTGGCTGTTATTTTTTTAAAAACCAGCCAATTCGACATTGTTGGTGGTAATAATTGATAACATTTCCCATTATCATTAATCAGAATCAAAATCACTGTGTCAGACTATTAATTGAGGGACAAAACGTGAGTTTCATAAGTGTTTTTGTTTTCAGTTAATGGAAAATACTTCAACAATGTCAACTTAAAAATAGATTTTCTGAGACTTACAAATCTAATAAGCAGGTGGATCCCAAGATATTAAGAAATACACGTGACCTGTAGACACCAAAGATAGTAAGGGTGTGTTGTTAGAACTAAGAAACTTTTTTTACAGGTGCGTCGCTGACCTTTGACCTTGATGTAAAGTCGATTGTGCAAGTCTACCGTTTACCATACCCTCCAGGCCGTAACATGACAGAGTCATTATGGCGGCAGCAATAGATAACGAGGTAGATCTGGGCATGTACAGTACAGTACAGTACCTTACTCAGTTTAAGGATGTTAGGTCTGCTGTGCAAGTATACCGTCCACCCTACCCTACAGGCTGAAACAGGACAGTCAATGTGGCGGCAGGAATAGATAAGGCGGTGGACCCGGGTATGTTGCTGCACAGCACTCTATCTTACTTGGATTAAGGATGTTAGGTATATTGTTTCAGGCCACCGTCTACTCTACCTTCTAGGCTGGAACATGACAGAATCATTATAGTTGCAGAAATAGGTAAGACGGTAGGCCCCCGGCATGTTGCTGCACAATACTCTGCCTTACTTGGTTTAAGGATTTTAGGTCTATTGTGCAAATCTACCGGCTACTCCGTCCGCCTTACCCTCAAGGCCGGAACATGGAAGAGTGATTATAGTGGCAGAAATAGATAAGGCGATAGACTCTTGCCGTGTTGGTGCACAATACTCTGCCTTACTTGGTTTAAGGATTTTAGGTCTTTTGTGCAAGTCTACCGGCTACTCCGTCCACCTTACCCTCTAAGGCCGGAACATGGAAGAGTGATTATAGTGGCAGAAATAGATAAGGCGATAGACTCTGGCCGTGTTGCTGCACAATACTCTGCCTTACTTGGTTTATCAGTCTGAAGGCAAGGCGGTTTAAATATGTTAATATATTACGTGGAAATTTCTCGTTTCTAATTTTAGTGCAGCATTGATACAAAATACATTAAACTATTCCAGATCGTTGCTGGACTCTGGCAAGTGGCCAACCGACATGAAATTCATCACCTGCGACGATTATGATGGTAAGAATACACCTAACAGGACCTTGGATCTTAAAACAGCTTTCCAAGAGGTAAATAACTATGATTATTACAGTTTTACTTCAATCTTCCCCCGTGTTAGTCCGGGTTCCTTTGCAAAATAGACCACCTATCTTCCTGCCAGGCAGCTCGTAATAGGCAAGCATAGGCTTATCGTCACTAGCACCGTGACATCTGACTAGGTGGTAGAGTTTTGCAGCGACGCGCCCAGATTAATACCACCGGCTTACCTATTCCTGCCGCCATAACGTCAGCGCTTGCTGTTGATGTGTTCCAGTTCGTAGGATAGGTAACCGGAAAACTTTCTTTTGCTCGGGGTCAAACATCCCGGCCTTAGGTTGGCAACGCACCATTACCACCTTTGGTGTCTCTAGGCGGCGTGAATTCCTTGCCATCAGGAAATACATACGTCTGCTTATTTGCCATATAATAAACAAAATTTTTATTAGTATAATATTTTATTAATGATATATAGGACATAGTTTATATCTATATATCATATCCTCAAGCTAAGCCCCACTTGAGGTATAGGCAGAGATGATCGACTGCTAAGTGCCACCTTTCCTACAGAGCTGTCTAGATTCCTCAACTTTCATTACTGTTTTCGTTCATTAGTCGCCTCTGAGGTTTAGCGTTCCGGTGCTGGATTTGACTTCATCAGGTCCCGCTTTCGATCCTCGGATCGGGTAACTAACACAATATTTTTTTTTAATTTTTGTAATAAAAATAATGTAGCCCGGGATTAGATCTATGTCTGTTTGGCGATCGGCTTGCCACCTATCACATTGTTGGACCCTTCGGGGATATGGGCTTGAAGATACTTTTTCTCATAACTCTTTTCATACATACCGGTTTCGAAAACTCTTGACATTACCCTCGCATAATATAAGAACGAATTTGTCGTAGAATGTTCGCTTATATTCACAGGTTTTAACCATCTATATTTGCAGTTTTTGTTGCCAATTTTAATCTAATTTCGTTGAAAGTTACCTTTAATAAAGATATAGAAAAAAATATGAACTATACTGTTCAATATAAGCACTGATATTTTAAGCTTAAATTTCAGGGGCGATTTTGTATATTGATTATTCATATTACGAAATAAGCAAAAAAGTTATAGCTGACATAATTTGATGTTATTTGACACATAGCAATCGATCGCGCTGCCATCGCTAATTGCTACTTTTTTCGTAACAATCTGCGGCTAAGCGGGTTATTTATGAAAGCGTAAAAGACAGGTGGATAGACTTTCGCATTAATATATTATTTATATCTGTATATATCTAATTCTTGTGTTCGTATGTTTGTCACTGAACTCCTTCTAGACGACTGGATCGATGTTGATGAAACTTTTTGTGTGTTTTAAAGGGAATTTGAGAATGGTTTAGATTCACAATTTGGTCTTTTGGAAAATGTTTTTTAAATTATTTTTTTAATAATAAATAGTTGTTGATTTTGGAATGTTTCACATTGGACCTGACAGACTGCGCTACTGTCGAAACATTAATGTCAAGCGATACGAAGTTTACTGGGTCAGCTAGTACCTATATATATATATAAATAAAGCTTATGAATAAAAATGAATCCCCATTTAAAATGTTCATCCCATCACGCCTTAACGGATAGACCAATTTTGCTAATTATTATTTTGTTAAGTTAGCATCTTTTTTTTACTAACTACCAATTAAATTTTTTTGAACTAATTTATGTTATCAATCCGTTAGTAATGTGTTTAAGAATACCTTAAATGACAAATCCGATTCCAATTTCCAGTTTGCATGAAATCGAGATTCAAGGGTGACCCTGCTGATCTCATTTTCTAATACTGTTGACTCATCCTATTGTACTGACCTCTCTTTCTGATAGTATTGTGAAGTCAAAACGAAAGAGAGGTCAATACCTTAGAGTGAGTCAGCAGTATTGGGAAATGGCATTAGGTAGGTTTAGGAGTGTTACCCCCGTAGTATTGTAGCTTCATGGGTCTTAATCATATCTGACGCTTGGTCAATGTGTCACGATTGACGTAATTTGACCTTGAGTTGACCATGACCTGAGCTCGTGACCAAGAGGCATATTCAAGATTTTTTCTTTAGAATACTTATTAAGTGATTTGGAAGGCATAACCAATACTTAGACGGATTTTCTGATGGGTACCTACATCTATTTTTTGAAACTACACGTTGCCAAATTAATAAACGTGGACTAACATAGGAGTAAAATTTAGTTGATATTATAGTCTGTATCTCACTGTAATAAAGACTATAAACCAGGCTGAACCTTGGGTAACTTTACTCCGTGTTTATTATTAAGACGACAAAAGTGGTAATCTTGCGTAAACTTCACGGAACACGATAGTCGCAAACGTTTATGGCGACATTATGTGGTATAAGAATGGCGGTGGTACCAATACATCCACACCAGATGGAGTAATAAAAATGCCACCTAGTTATAATCAAGGTGTTAAAGAAAAAAAAATGGTTGAATTTGGATACTTGTACCACCATTCCTTTTAATAACTCCTTGCATGTCATAAGAACATTTTTTCGACAACTAGGATGAATTTTCCTCGAAAATATTTTTCCCCGTGTTGGTCCGGGCTCCTTTGTAGAATAGACCATCTGCCTTCCTTGCCAGGCAGCTCGTAAAAGGCGAGCATAGGCTCGCAGTCACTAACACCGTGACATCTGACTAGGTGGTAGAGTTTAGCAGCGACTCGTCCGGATTGGTACCACCGCCTTACCTATTCCTGCCGCCATAGCGTCATGACGTGTCCCGGTTCGGAGGGTAAGGTAGCCGGTAAACTTACTTTTGCTCGAGGCCTAACACCCCAGCCTCAGGTTGGCAACGCACCATTACCACCTTTGGTGTCTCTAGGTGGCGTGAATTTCTTAACATCAGGAAATCCGTCTGCTTGTTTGCCTTCCAATATCATCAAAAAAAAAAAGTAGGTAAATCTTAAAATCTATATATTAATACGTGATGCCAAAACTTTGAACCTCTTTTTACGAAAATTGCGCGAACGGAGGAGTATGGAATTTGGCATATTTATAGTTTCTGTGTAGGAGAAGTGCAGAACGCTAATATTTTTCAATAATAATGCCTACAAAGTACATTAAATCAATAAATAAAACATTACCCACACTATATTTATATTTGTGTGTGATTAATGCATGGTGCATTAGACACACACAAATATAATATTGATGATAACGATAAAAGATCACAGATGGCGCACTAAAAAGTTTGGAAACAAAGTAGTTGGTCTTGAGAAATGAAGATGGCGTTCTTATCAACAAGATATTAAAACTTATTATGGTCGAATTGCAACCAATGGGCGACCACTAGTAATACATTAATGATTGATCTAGCCCGTTAAAAAAATATTTACTTGTGCTGGTCCGACTCCGCTGAGTTGAATAGATTATCTGCCTTTTAGCTAAGCAGCTCGTAAGCACAGGTTTTAATATAGAGGGTCATCATTTATATGACCACTGCTGGTAGAATGCTGTACAGGAACTTGCCCGGGTAGGGATCCACCGCCTTACCTATTCCTGACGCCTCTGTCATGTTCCGGTCCAGGGTAGCTTAGCCGGTAATCCTACACAATAGTCCTAACATCCGGGCATAGGACAGCGACGCACCTGTAACGTCTATGGTGTCTATAGGCCACGACTATCTCTTACCATCAAGAGAACCGTGTGCTTCTTCACTGAACTCTCATATAAAAAAAATGTCTAAGATAGGTGCCTACTAAAACGCGAAATACTTTGGTATCTTTACGCCAATATCCCCAAAGAGATTGGCAGAGTTATTAGTCTACACTAAGTCCCACAATGATGATAGATGGCATACTAATTACCAATCCTGGGTAATGTTTTTTTTAGCCGGCGATTGCATCCAGGGCCGTCCTACAAGTCCTTCACTGGACCGCTAGACTACAGAGGTGATAGCGATAGCGAGATACGTAATATGCAAATACCCAAATAAATTAAAAACACACAGACATAAAAACCTTACATCTTAGTTCATTACATAAATGTCAGTCCCTGGCGGGAATCGAACCCCAGCTTTGTCAATTGTAATATTTAGTAAGGTTAAGGTGGTCAAATATAAATGTAGTTAACCATTCCTTATTTAGGTCAAAGAAACCCCCACGTATGCTCCATTCTACATCCCCGAAGATGATCCAATGAATGGCAGGAGTTACATGGAGTTCACCACAGATTTGACAGCTGTGACCATCAAAGATGGTGCGTCAATCGGCAGTCGTTCTTTGGGGTCCTGGAAGGCTGGTCTTTCAAGCCCCTTGACTTTAACCGACCCTGATAATATGACTGAATATGCGGCTCAGTTGGTCTACAGAATTGTTACTGTCGAGGTAAGATGTTTTTCTAGTTTCGCTGGTATCTCTCAAAAAAAATACCCCCGGACAAGGTACACATATTGAATCCAACCCCAAAGTAAGCAAATTATATTATGCTAGTGTTATGGGTATTCGTCAATACTTAAATAAATACCAGAATGAATTGAATAAACACCCAGACGTGGAAATGCAGACATCTAAATGTTCATCACACAAATGCCTGCCCCTTTCGGGAGTCGAACCCAAGCTTCGCGGTTGTAAATAGGCGTGTACGCTAGCCACTTCACCAACGAGACGGTATCTCTGTATATAGATAAAGAGTATCTCTATATATAGGCAAAGAGTATAAAAATACTACGTAATAAGATGCGGGACTTCCATAGCTACATAGCAAACCCGAATTTGTATAAAGTTTATTTGAAAAATTATAGCCCGTATAATTTGAAAGTAAGTTTAAAGGCATTCAGATATAAGGCAACTAGTGTCATATGATTTGGGAAAATAAAAATCATGGCAAACCTATTTTTTTTTATTTTTTGATATGAAAGTTACGCCAAACTGGATGTAGGTATCAGTATTATAAGTTTAGTACCTCTTAGATTCCAGTTTTTTTCGAATTAATATCCACTATACTGGCAGTTTGACTGCTGTTGAGTTTTGGTGCCATCGAGAGAAAAGATGGTCGAAGTTTTTTCATAATTATTGAATTTCGTGTTGATATTGAGTGAAATTAGTCAATTTTGGTGGCATTTTGTACAATTTCGTTCAGTGAAAGTGCAGAAATGAAATAATCAGGAAGAAATTAGCGTATCGTGTATTTCCTCGTTGCCGCCAAACCTCATTATATGAGGTAATGAGGCCATCGCTTTACCCAAGAGCCTGACATGACTAACTGACGACTTACGTGAGATATGACTGATGACTAATTATAATTTGTTAAAATTGATGTAAAATTTGAAGCAAATTTCTACTTGACTAATGGCAAAATACTAACGTGAAGGCCAATTCTTAAAGAAAGAAAGAAAAAAAGTGAATGTTCAAGGGTTTTTTTTTGGGTAAGTACTAGTACTTATTAAAATATTTAATGGTAATTTAATCTGTGAAATTAAATTAAGATTTGAAATCTAATTAGGTACAATACTATAATAATATTTTTTAAAGTCTAATTGGGTTTTATCTATAATTTAAATAAATGAATGAAATTTTAATGAATGAACGACATGGTAATTTAAATATATCATTCCTACTTAAGTAATATAACAAAATCACTTGTCATATTTGATAAGAGAAATGAGCTGAACTGTAAAATAACTAAGCTGATTTTTTTGTTAAAGGCTTATATAATAAGAAATAAATTCACCTTAATTAGAATAGCGATGATTAATGTGATAGACTTAAACTTAAACGCTAGAAAGTTGAAACCAATACTAAAACTGCAAGTTTTGTACCGGTACTTAGAAGTTCCTGGCATTTCGATACCTGCATACCGCTTCCACGGTGGGTACCTGTAACTACTCCGTGTACCGTTAGGTACTTGACCGGTTCCCAAAAATACAGGTATGCTTAATCTTGTTTAAATTTGAGCCATTAAAATAATAATTTGACTTTACATTACGACCCGATTCCTATAATCAACATTTCGTAATCTATTTTCATAACCATTCGTAGATTGACTAAAATAAAAGTAACGAAGCGTTTCAGAAAATGTTTCGAGTAAACGAAGAGTAAGCGAAGAGCGACCGTAGATACCTATTTTATAATTCATCCAGTATCCTGTCCAAAACCAAAAGGACTCGTTTTTTGACAAGGAACCAGACATAAGACATATTCTTTTAATAGTTCAAAATGTGTATATTCTAAAAAGTTATTTAAATGCAATCAGGTTTATATTTTGTAATAATAAATGATAATAGAATATTCTTGCCCAAAATAAAATACGACACACTAAGAAGATAAACAACAGAGGTTTCTCTATGTTACTTGAAATAGTGGAAACTTGCACCAATCTAAGTAATAGTACTCTCAAAATCGTCAAAAACGTTGCTAAAATTTTTGTAATGGCAAGTGATCTAGTTTATTAATAATAGTTGCGTTATTAATTTTATTATTCTCAAATTTATAAAAACTGACTTCAATTTTTTAATATCAGGTTGTCTTAATCGCAATGTGGTCATACCCTCTCGAAAACAAAAGAAAATCTAAATATGACTTATGTAAATCATATTATTTTATTTTTATATTTGATTCAATTTTAATATCTGATTTTATTATCAGATCCTGCCTAAATGGCAATATGGCTTATCGCCATCTCTCGCAATTTGTAAAATGAGTTTTTGAAATTTGTTCACAAATGGCGGCAAAATACGGAAGACGTGGCAGTATGGTTAAAAGGTCTTAGCCGGCCCCAGAAAGGGGCAAATTAACTAATTAAAAAAAATGAGTTTTGACGCCATCGTGAATGAAGATGGTCGTAATTTTTTAACAATTATTGAATTTAGTGTAAATTATGAGTAAAATTGGTTAATTTAGGTGGGAATCAGTCTAATTTTGTTCAGTGAAAGTGCACTAATGAAATAATCATGAAGAAATTAGTGTTACGTCAATTTCCTCGCTGCCGCCAAATCTCATAAACGAGCTTGTGTAACGAAAACACCGTTTTACTCAAGACCAGACATGACTTTTTAAATTAGTGACTAATGACTGAAATAAAGAATGAATACGGAAGACATGAATTGAAAATATACAACAAGAAAAAGATTTATTAATACGGAAGACGTGGCTGTTTGGACTCAGATTCTTTGCCTTTCCCCGAATGGGATAAAATTAAAAAACAACAATTAACTAATTAAAAAAAAAGAGAGGTTGGCGGGAACGGTCGGAGGGGAAGGCGCGCTTTTCGAGGGTTCCCTCCAATCTTTAAGCTAAAAATGTGTAATATAATGTAAAAATGTATAATTTGTAAATTAATTAAAGTGTAAATATTACTTAGTTGTGTGTACATGTGATTTAGTAAATAAATTATACTAGTGAAAGACTATTGTAGAGTTTTATCACGACAGAAGAGGCAGAGGCCTGAACAAGAGAGAAATTTGAAGACGAAACTAGAAAAAAACATGAAATATTAAGATATGGGTTTATTACATAATATAAGACTAGTATAAAATGTAGAGGTAAAAAAAAAGAATATTAAAATACTTTTTGCAC
>NJDC01000526.1:222367-243261 GCA_002245475.1 Calephelis virginiensis | reverse complement strand
GCTTGGGTAATGAGGCCATCGCTTTACCCAAGAGCCTGACATGACTAACTGACGACTTATGAGATATGACTGATGACTAATTATAATTTGTTAAAATTGATGTAAAATTTAAAGCAAATTTCTACTTGACTAATGGCAAAATACTAACGTGAAGGCTAATACTTAAAGAAAGAAAGAAAAAAAGTGAATGTTCAAGGCTTTTTTTTTGGGTAAGTACTAGTACTTATTAAAATATTTAATGGTAATTTTATCTGTGAAATTAAATTAAGATTTGAAATATAATTAGGTACAATACTATAATAATAATTTTTAAAGTCTAATTGGGTTTTATCTCTAATTTAAATAAATGAATGAAATTTTAATGAATGAACGACATGGTAATTTAAATATATCATTCCTACTTAAGTAATACAACAAAATCACTTGTCATATTTGATAAGAGAAATGAGCTGAACTGTAAAATAATTAAACTGATTTTTTTGTTAAAGGCTTAGATAATAAGAAATAAATTCACCTTAATTACAATAGCCATGATTAATGTGATAGACTTAAACTTAAACGCTAGAAAGTTGAAACCAATACTAAAACTGCAAGTTTTGTACCGGTACTTAGAAGGTCCTGGCATTTCGATACCTGCATACCGCTTCCACGGTGGGTACCTGTATCTACTCCGTATACCGTTAGGTACTTGACCGGTTCCCAAAAATACAGGTATGCTTAATCTTGTTTAAATTTAAGCCATTAAAATAATAATTTGACTTTACATTACGACCCGATTCCTATAATCAACATTTCGTAATCTGTTTTCATAACCATTCGTAGATTGACTAAAATAAAAGTAACGAAGCGTTTCAGAAAATGTTCCGAGTAAACGAAGAGTAAGCGAAGAGCGACCGTGGATACCTACTTTATAATTCGTCCGGTATCCTGTCCAAAACCAAAAGAACTCGTTTTTTGATAAGGAACCAGACATAAGACATATTCTTTTAATAGTTCAAAATGTGTATATTCTAAAAAGGTATTTAAACACAATCAGGTTTATATTTTGTGATAATAAATGATAATAGAATATTCTTGCCCAAAATAAAAAAAACACACTAGGAAGATAAACAACAGAGGTTTCTCTATGTTACTTGAAATAGTGGAAACTTGCACCAATCTAAGTATTAGTACTCTCAAAATCGTCAAAAACGTTGCTAAATTTTTTTATGAATTTAGGGAGATTTTTTCTAATGGCAAGTGATCTAGTTTATTAATAATAGTTCCGTTTTTAATTTTATTAATCTCAAATTTATAAAAACTGACTTTATTTTTTTAATATCAGGTTGTCTTAATCGCAATGTGGTCATACCCTCTCGAAAACAAAAGAAAATCTAAATATGACTTATGTAAATTATATTATTTTATTTTTTATATTTGATTCAATTTTAATATCTGATTTTATTATCAGATCCTGCCTAAATGGCAATATGGCTTATCGCCATCTCTCGCAATTTGTAAAATGAGTTTTGAAATTTGTTCACAAATGGCGGCAAAATACGGAAGACGTGGCAGTATGGTTAAAAGGTCTTAGCCGGCCCCAGAAAGGGGCAAATTAACTAATTAAAAAAAGAGTTTTGGCGCCATCGTGAATGAAGATGGGGGTATTTTTTTCACAATTATTGAATTTAGTGAAAAATATGAGTAAATTGGTTAATTTAGGTGGGAATTAGTTTGATTTTGTTCAGTGAAAGTGCACTAATGAAATAATCATGAAGAAATTAGTGTATCGTGAATTTCCTCGCTGCCGCCAAATCTCGTTAACGAGCTTGTGTAACGAAACCACCGCTTTACTCAAGACCCAGACAAGACTGTGTAAATAGTGACTAATGACTGAAAATAAGAACTAATAGGGAAGACATAAATTAAAAATTTATAACAAGAAAAAGATTTATTAATACGGAAGACGTGGCTGTATGGACACAGATCCTTTGCCTTTCCCCGACTGGGATAAAATTAAAAAACAACAACTAATTAAAAAAAATGAGTTTTGGCGCCATCGTGAATGAAGATGGTCGTAGTTTTTTGGCGCCATCGAGAGAAAAGATGGTCGAAGTTTTTTCATAATTATTTAATTTCGTGTTAATATTGAGTGAAATTAGTCAATTTTGGTGGCATTTTGTACAATTTTGTTCAGTGAAAGTGCACAAATGAAATAATCATGAAGAAATTAGCGTATCGTATATTTCCTCGTTGCCGCCAAAACTCATTACATGAGCTTGTGTAAAAAGGCCACCGTTTTACCCAAGAGTCTGACATGACTTACTGACGACTTATGACTGATGACTAATAAAAATAAATTTAAATTGATATAAATTTTGATGCAAATTACTACTTGACTAATGGCTAAATACTAACGTGAATGCCAAAACCTAAAGAAAGAAAAAGCAGATGGTCGTATTTTTTTAACAATTATTGAATTTAGTGTAAATTATGAGTAAAATTGGTTAATTTAGGTGGGAATTAGTTTAATATTGTTCAGTGAAAGTGCATAAATGAAATTATCATGAAGAAATAAGTGTATCGTGAATTTCCTCGCTGCCGCCAAATCTACAGACTAACTTGTGTAAATAAACTACCGCTTTACTCAAGACCCAGACATAACTTTGTAAATAGTGACTAATAACTGAAATAAAGAATTAATACGGAAGACATGTTAGACCTAACGAATTTCACCGGCGCCACAAAGGGGCAAACTAATTAACAAAAAAAAAAAAAAAAAAAAAGGCGGGAAGTTATTGTGAAGTCACAAATTATATAAGTTCATGAATTGAGTTTAAGCGGGAAATTTCGAAGAGTCTAAGAACCATAATCGTGTAAATGAACTTTACCATTGTTTAATTTGCGCTGATAATTAAGTTGATTTTTTCCAGCTGCGTAAACAATCTTTTGTGTGCTTGTTTTGATACATGAATAGTCATAATAAAACGTATCGTCGTTTCAGCTGAGATTTATCAACGAGTGATTTCTGAGTATTAGTGGTTTTATTTGAGCTGCTAATAAAATGCTTACACATGGCTATAATAAGCATCGAGCCTTTCTTTAGTTCCATCAACGTGTTCTTAACATGCATAATAGGAAGAATGTGTTTGTGAATTATGAAACAATAAATATTTCTAATAACAATGAAATAATGCAATATGTTTGTTCAAATGTATTAAATAAATTTCATGACATTGAAAATTTACTATTACTCATAGCGTGAAAACGATTATAGCATTAAATTCAAATCCTGATTGAAATTCATTGAATTAAGCTTTTAATATTAAAGGATTTTATATGTATATTATGAAATTTTTGTGGCCCTTGGTCTGATAGTTAGGTCAACAAAGTTGATAATAGGATGAAATCTATTTTACAATAAATTTAGTAAATTAAAAAATATCTTAAAAATTGGTGGGCTTAAAAATTCTCGGTTAGATTTTTTTAAATAAAAAATGATTATTACTCACTATATGGTTCAATATTAAAATGATATGAAAATTTTGTCTCGATCTAAAGTTTTTGACAGAAATTGTAGAAGTTGTGTTGCTTGTTATCAGGGTTGCCATATAGAAACAGATATCTATTAATGCCAGTCACTTTCACGGGATTGGATAATAGAAAAATATAAATGAAAATATTTGATTTTTTTTCTTATCTTGACATACGTACTTGATGAGCGAAGGTGATGATACAAATGCATTTTACATTCTACAAAAATTCGTCCATTGGGATTTTAATCAGAATCCAAAAAAAAGATTCACAAAAATTATCTACACTACTAGGTACATTAAAATAAAATTACCACCGGATCGGAATCGCGACCATATACTGAGAGGATCCGGTGGAAATAGTTCAGCGAGCTCGTATTTTTTCAAAATTAAACATACTAAAGTACAAAAAATATTTGAACAATGTTCTTAGAATGGAGATACTTAAACCGCTTTTGCAAAAATAAAACTTGAGACTTCCATGGTTTAGATTTTTGTATGAATAAGTAGGTATTATGTCTACATTTTTTAATAGATTATGCACTTAATAATTGATGTAAGAAATATTTGCATTTGTATTCACAAATATTCGCATAATTTACTTGCGTATTCGCAAGCAACGTAACAATCGAATGTTCTTTACATTGGTGGCAATTCTGTTGTTCGCAAACTAACCTTATTTTAGATGCATGCTATCTTTTTCAATTAAAACAAAAATGAAAGAAATGGAACATTTTATACTTGTTTAGTCTGGACATGTCAAATTGTGACGTTTCGAATCAACGTTTTCCGAGGCTTATTGCCTTGAAAATAGCCTTTTTTTCTTTAGAAAATGGGCAAAAGCCACAAAAAAGTCTTTAGAAATGTCATGTACAAACTTATCTGACAGCACTAAACGTGTTTTGTCTAATTTAATTACTATTGATGAAAAAGGACAGCAGTATGATAGAATTAGCTTTGAGGGTGCGCAATAAAATTAGCACCATTATCAATATTACTGGACAAGTTACCCTAAGTTGTCTGGGGCGAAATTTTTTCTTTCTTTAAATTTATAGAAAAGTTACCCTAATTGAATCTAACCCCACATTAAGCAAATTATATGCATGTATAAGTTATAGATAATATGTGTTTGTCAATAACACGAATTTGTGCATAGCAATACTTCAATTGACACCAGAATAAATTTAATAAACACCAGAACCGGAAATGCAGACTCATAAATGTTAATAACACAAATGTTTGCCGAGGTCGGGAATCAAACCGGAGTCTCGCTGAGCTAGGCGTGTACGCTAGGCACTTGGTCAACCAGGCGGTCAATAAAATGTAGAATAAACAGATTTTTTTATTGTATCAGATAACTTACAAGCAGATGTCTCGCCTAACAAGTAAATATATTATATATAGACATTATGATGGTGGGAAATAATCGTCGCCCATACACACCATAGAGGATGCTGGGGCTTCGCTTTCCTAGGGTTGGTATTTTAGGCCACGTATACGGAACTCCAAAACGAAACACGACAGTGATAAGCACTGTCGCAATATTCGGTAGTATCCATCCAGATCAGCCTTTCCCAAAGTGGGCGATAACGCCCCCTTGTGGGCGCTGGAAGCCTAGAGGGGGGCGGTATAAATCTTGAAAAAAATGTTTTTTTTTTAAACTAGGCGCAACAAATATGTTATTGAGGTTATTGACAAGAAAAAAACGAGGGGGGGGCGCTACAAAACAACTGATTTTCAAAGTGGGCGTTACATGAAATAAGTTTGGGAACCTCTGATCCAGATCAACTGCTGTTGTAATCTAGGAAGGATATTGTTATCAAAAATATTGATTATTTTTGTAGCAACAACCATTCATCGTAAGAGACGACGAGGCGCCCAAAGGCTTTAAAGGTTACTGCATTGATCTTATTGAAGAAATACGTCAAATTGTAAAGTTTGACTACGAAATATCCCTATCCCCCGATGGCAATTTCGGGACAATGGATGAAAATGGAAACTGGAATGGCATAATCAAGGAGTTGATGGAAAAAAGAGCGGATATAGGATTAACATCTTTGTCCGTGATGGCAGAAAGAGAAAATGTCGTGGATTTTACCGTTCCATACTACGATTTAGTTGGCATTACCATTTTGATGAAGTTGCCGCGAACGCCGACATCGCTGTTCAAATTTTTGACGGTTTTGGAGAATGACGTCTGGCTGTCAATTTTGGCGGCATATTTCTTCACAAGGTATGTAAAGATTTTCTTTATCATTGTAAATATTATCAAATTCTTTCCACTGGTGGTAGAGAGCTTTGCACCAACTTGCCCAGGTAGGGATCAAATGCCTTACCTATTCCTGCTACCATAATGATAGTCTCATGTTCCTGTTCGGATGGTGCACTAGCCGGTAACCTTGCACAATAGACCTGTACAATGTTTCTTCTAAGCTTGTTTTTATGTGAGAGGTGAGCGAAGCAATGAGAGGGGAGCTAACAAGCATATGGGTCTCCTGATGGTAAGCCATAATATGCATCTCCTGATGGTAAGAGATATCCGTGGCCTATAGACGCCATATATGCTATAAGTGCGTCGTTATCCTGTGGCCATGCTGTTAGAGACCTATAGTGCAAGTCTACTGGCTATCCTACCCTCTGTTGTGAAATACGACAATCATTACGATAGCAGAAATAGGAAAGGCGATGGACCTCTACCCAGGCAACTTGCAGCACATCTCCTTTATTATAGCAAGGTAGCATATGGAAGGCTATTAATGCTCAACTTTTCTACAGCTAATAGTTTTAATGCTACGCATAAGTACTTTACAATTTATAGTGCAAGAGGTCGCGGTTGATTGTTTGAAATTTGTCCCCATCTCATAAACCACCACTGAACTGTAAACCGGGATTCATCAATAATGCTATTGTACGAGTATTGTATAATATGTACCTATAGCTTAAGGTCGCCAATCTGCCCTCGAACTAATCTGGGAGGATTTAATCAAATCGTGGGCAGGGGTGAAGTTTCGAAAAAAAAATCGCGTTATTAAGCTTTTTAATTATTTTATATCGAAATTAAGTTATTTCAAAAATTCCAATAACAATATTTTTTACTAGGGAAATTCCATAATGGTGTATGCAGTGTTGCTAAATAAATGTTTTTTTTTAATTTTCGCATGCTTCACCCTTCGCGGTTTAAGCGCAACAAAATATATTTTAATACTAACTACTAGTTGTTAAGAATCGGTCGGTTTTTCATTATTACATTTTTGTAAGTATGTTTTTTAATTATATGTGAGCAAAGCTGCATTGAAACGCTAGTTTTTAATTAGCAAGAAGTAGGGTAAATTAAAAAGATTCAACTGAGTGAAATATCTAAAAATAAGATGAACTCATGTGTATCAGGCAGTGACGTCTGTTGCAACAGTTTTTCATATAAATTATGAGCACATTTAAATGCCGTAGTTCTGAACAACTATTACCATGACCTCGTTTAGTTGTAACGTTTTGATAATTTCGTTATTACACACAACAGAGGAACTCATTACAAGTGTCTTCATGTCCATTCGGAAGAGGAATGTATAGTGAACTGGGCATTTATCCTATCCCGGACAATGTTGTTTTAAATTACCCGACCCGGTAATTGAAACCTTTTGTAGTTAACACCAACGATACGATTATATTAATTGTATTGGGGATTTCGAAAATTTTTCTTTCATTAAACTTTATAGAAAAAAAACCCAAGCACAGAGCAAGCTTTAAAAAAAATACCTTGAGAGAAACGACAGTTATGGCCATTATAAATGTGAATTTCATCTGTAACGACGAACTCATTTAGTAGGTAGGTACTCAAAACTGTGTAGGTATATAGGACATAACTACCCGCATCAACAGTAAAAAAAAAATACAAAAATTTCGCTACGGGCCTTGAATCCACAGTAGCACAAATGGTTAGAGCATTCGACGGCTTGAGACGAAAGGTTACGGGTTCAAACCCTGTCTGGGACTAAACATTTTTCTTTGTTTTTAAAATTTATAGGGATATTAAATATTTATTCGGACACATCAGGTTGGGCTTTGGCAAACTTTTTTAAAGTTTTAGTCGGTGTCACTATTTTAAGGGAAGTTAATAGTATAAAATTTAAGCTTTGCCAGCAGCGGAGTTGCATAATAAACGGTGGAACCATAAACTTAGACCAGTTTTTAATATACAAAGTATATTTTTTGGGTACTAATGTTTAATGTCTAATCATAAAGAGAAACGAGTGTAGTCAACAGAATTCAATTAACGGCCAATATTAATAACCTATCTACAGATAAAGATAGGTCGTCTAAAGATTTGTTGATAATGTATTTTTGTTAATTAATGAAAAATAACAGCGGTTACCTGGTAACTGATTTAAAAACCACTATTTCTTATCTTAGATAAGTAATATTTACCTTAATAGAATATGACCTCATCATAGGGATCACCTAGCTATTTTAGAGTTATACGCCTTTTTTCATTTATTTAACTTGAAAATAAAAATATGTAACACAAGTATAAACCCTTTAATTTTTAAAACAGTTTGTTAATTTTTAAAAAGTTGTGTAATTTGTTTTAGTGGTCATAAGAAGTCAACATTAAATATTAATACGTAATGCCAAAACTTTGGACCTCTTTTCACGAAAATTGCGCGGACGCAGGAGCATAATATTTGGCACACTTATAGTTTATGTGCAGTAGAAGTGCAGAACGCTAACATTTTTCAAAAATAATGCTTATAAAGTACATTAAATCAATAAATAAAATATTACCCACTCTACCATGCATTTGACACACACAAACAAACATATTGATGACAACGATAAAAAATCACAGATGGCGCACTAAAAAGTTGGGAAACAAAGTAGTTGGTCTTGAGAAATGAAAATGACGTTCTTTTCAACGATATATTTAAATTTACTATGGTCGAATTTTGACTAGTTTCAATTAAATAAGTAAATATAAACATGTCAGTACCGACGCGATCGTGAAGAAATGCATAACAATGTATAAATATATTACTCATACGCAAAGTTTTATTACGAAAACCTAAATCACTTTCATCGCCAAGTTAATAATACACCATACCTTATCAATTTCACGGTTCTTTTAAATACCTATTCGGCGAGATAAATGAACATTTGTACGAATATGAAACGGCTAGTTAAGTAATATTTTTATAAGAACACATCGAACAAGCACATGGCTCTTCTGATGGTAAGAAACATCCATGGCCTATAAACACCATAGATGTAACTGTTCTCTTGCCATTGCTTTAAGTTCATTCTGCCGACTACCTTACTTTCTAGACTAAAATATGACATTTTGGCGGTGGGAATAAGTAAGCGGTAGATAGCAACATGAAAAATGTGCTGCACAGCACTTTACTGCCTGTGGACTTGTTATGTTCAACCAATGCAAGCCTCTTACGAGCTACCAGACAAGAAAGCAGAGAAAGCAGAAGTTCTTTCTACGAAAGGGGCCCGAACAAACATGGAGAAAAAGTCGAGATAAGCCACATAATATAGCTTGTGCCGTGTTCGAATTATTATAATCATAATCATCATTTATTGCAGGAAACAGGGTGGTTAGGTATTTATTGAGTATTTGTAAGTAAGGAAGTAAGTATCTTCACGCCCAAATCCCCGAAGGAATAGACAGAGGCACAACCAGGGCAACCACGACTAGCTGAAGACGCTAAGTCCCACAATGTGGTAGTTGGCAAGCCTATCGCCAACAGGGCACATATCCAACCCCGAGCAACATTTTTTTTATTAAAAAATTGGAAAAACCCAATTTTCTTTTTGTTGCCTGACCCGGGATTCGAACCCGGGACCTCATGCAGTCAATTCCAACAACTGAACCGCTAGACCAAAGAGGCGACAACTTAGTTCAAAAAAAATAATTAGTAGATTTTCTTATTTTGAAAATTGGAAATAACACATTTTATTTTTGTTTGAACCCGGAACCACATAAAGTCCAACACTTGAGCCGCTAGACCACACAGACGATTTAAAGTTCGGTGAAGTTGTAAAAATCGTAAGATTAGCAACAAATTAGTCAATCAAAAAAAAAAAAAAAGAGGCGATTGAGTATTTGTGAGGTTTAAAAAGTTTTAAAAATTAAACCAATGAGTAATCAACAGCTGAGTCCATAATATGCTGAAACGTGTTATGTGTGAGTTGCGACAATGAAAGCGGTCAGTTCCATTTACATTGAATAAACTTTTAATGTTAATTAAATTATATTTACATACATACATACATATCTTCACGCCAAGTCCCTTACAGAGTAGGCAGAAAGTATCGAGTGCCAGACCTCACGATCCTGACAAACCTGTCTTGCTTCCTTCACATTAATTACCCTTTTCATTCAAACACGCCGGTTTCGGAGACTCTTAACACCATCCTCGGATAATATTTACATTATGCGAATAAACTATGTATTTCTGTACATATAACGTTAAGTCTTACCAAGTAAAATATATTACAGTATCTTTTAAAGGGGTTAAGATTCTTCTGCGTGTTTTTGCATCATGGCTATCACAGTCTAGGTACGCTATATCATAAGGCCACGCTCACAACACTGATCTGCGACGTCGCAACGCTAAAGCAGTACCACATCGTCAATACATTGAAGCATTTAAAGTTAGTTACGAGGCGTAGGTCTAAGGGCAAAATTAAGTTTCATATATATAGAAAATTATCAGTGTTGTTTAAAAAGTATTTTCACGTACATATCCAGAGGCAGAGGCCATGGCATCTACGACTAGCCGACGACACTAAGTCCCACAATGTGATAGATGGCAAGCCTTTCGCCAACCGAGCACATATGCAATCCTGGTCAATGCCCGACCCGGGATTCGAATCCGGAACCTCAAAATGTCGAAAGGAAAAATATTAAAAAAAGGCACAAGAAACTAACATGAGTAAAAATTTTGCATATTTTCTACCTGGATTTGGGAATTTATCGATTGCGAACGTTTCACTCTGTACTTTACGTGGATTCAGGCGTTGTACCTCTTGAAGAGTCCACGTCGAAACCCATAGTAAAAGAATAAATACAACATGCTAACGTGATATTGTTGAAGCCACCCTCAACGCTTTATGAGCCTTCAATCAATGTATTAAGATTAGTTTTGATTGACATGCGTGAGTTTAAAAGTATATCGAATTTAAAGTAAGTCATTGTTACATATCTTTCGTCTTAATGACAAACCTGAAGTAAAGTACTCCAAGGTTCAGCCTGGTATTATCTTTATTGCAATGTGATACAGACTATAATATCAATTAAATTTTACTCCCACGTTAGTTCACGTTAATAATAATATGGCTTAAGATTAAAGTTTGCTTGCGTTTTGTAGATCAGTGAGTCCTCCGTACGGTAGTATTCTGTGCTAGTGTTTCTCCTAGATAATAACTTGATCTGCTCTTGTCGGTTCCGAATTTTCACAATGGGTAACTTTGCGATGCGGTATAAGAACGTTGTGTTGTAGCCATGCCGGAACTCTTGCCATAGTTTGGAGTTGGCTAAGCTGTCTGTGCTATCGTCAAAGAAAGACAATAAGGTTAAATATATTTAAGAAACTTTGTCTATGAAAAGCTGAAATGTATTTTATGCAAACCGCGCCAATGACGACACCTCTATTAACACGTAAATGACTTTACATTTTAATATGGTTTATTTGAATTTTCTTAAATAAAACACAATTGAAAAGCTATACATGTAATAAAACAGTAACGAAACTAAAACAGTCTTTAAAAATAATTGTTTTTTATAGTAACCAGGATACAGAACCCAATACGTGGGTATTTTGTATGTCCGTTTATTCATTACGCAAAAACTACTGAACGAATTTTTATCAAATTTTGTGGAGTAAAAGCTTGTAGTCCGGTCAACATTTAGGTTACCGTCTGTGGAAAAGCTTTTGTTTCCATCACTAATCACAAAAAGTACTGCAAAGCGTGTACGAAATCGCGGGCAAAATTTAGTAGAAAATGATATTCTTTCACATAGCACGTAAAATGTATTTTTAAATTGATTTCGAAAAAAATGAAAGGTTAGTAAAGAAAAGAAAATATATTTACTTGCGGAAATGCGTGTTGAAGTTGTTACAAAATCATTTAAGATTTCCAACATATACTACCACAAATTTATAAAAAGTAGTTATTTAATTATGTACATAATGTTGTAATGTTCATACAAAAAATTGTTTTATATTTATTAGAATTTGTATTATGTATTACGAGCAATTTTAAAATATAAATAAATTTAACCCATTCCTACCGTAAACTACCACCGTTTCCAAACCTACCTAGTCAGGAGAAGAAACGGCAAAACAAACTCCCCGGTAGCCAGGACTATAACTTACCATCCTTGGACTACCAAACTGCTGTATATTTTGTATGTTAATAGATTTATCTGTAATGTCTAAACCGATTTAAAATTGTGTGTGCACAAAGTTGTATTCTTTTGCACCTTGCACTACGCATGTAAAACTTGACTCGTAATATTTTTATATAATTACATGAATAGTTGTATGTGAGTATATTTAACATATTTTTTCAACAAAAAAAGGTTTTGTTACAAAACAAAACAAAAAATCTGTAAATTTTTTCTAAATATGACGACCACAATGCAAAAGCATCTTTAGACAGCATAAAATAATATTGTCCACCTAGCATGTTCGACGCGGCACACACCGGCGCACTGCGCGGCCAACTGTTAGTAGAAAATAATATATTTTTTTCACATAGTCCTTAAAATCTCTTTCTAAATTGACTTAAAAAATGAGGAGGTTATATGTTTGACTCCTATAGTTTTTAATGTACGTTAATCGATTTCTTAGTAATTTTTGAACCGATTTAAGACATTATTTTTTATTTAAAAAAGCACTTTCGAGGTGGTTACATTGCAACATATCTGGATCTTTTTATAAGATCCCCGAAAAATCGAGAAAAATACTCTTTTTTGTTTTTGTAGATGACTTGCTTATTGAAATGGAAGGTTTCTTGTAGTTTTACTGATTTTAATTATAATTAAAACGATCTGTGCTGGATCCTGGAGGTTAGGGTTACCGGTAGACAGGGTAACGGGGCTGAAGACTAGATTATAATATAGTGACGCAACAATAATATCTACGGTGCCTATTGACAACGTTTGTCTATTACTATTTTATTATTATTTGATCATGTCTCGAGTTACAGGGCTAAGTTAGGATGGCTTCCTATACGCTTACGTCGTAATTTTCATCTACTGTGTCTTTTATATAAGATCCTTTCTAATCCGCATTTCCCGAGTTATCTCCGTGATTCCTTTCAATTCCTACATTCCACTGAATCTCCTTGTCGTCCTCATGTTAAAACCTTGTTACGTTTCCCTGTTAGTAACTCTGCTTTTTATTCTCAGTCATTCACTGTTCGTGCTGTTAAGCTGTGGAATGCTTTAACTGATAAAATTCGGGCCAGTGAAACAGTATTTGTCTTTAAGAAACTACTAAAAGAGCACTATCTCTCACAAATTTGATTTTTTTTTAATCGTCGTCTGTTTTTTTTTTTCTGTGTACATTATCTACGTAGGTTTATGTTCATGTATATCGTGTATATGTTTATGTATATATTTACATATTTGTTTATTTATTATTATTTGGTTAAGTATTTCATTGTCAACAAATCGTGTATCTACACTTGTCTACGTTTATGTTTGTTTCTGTTTTTTCCTTTTTACGGGTCAGCTGGTAGAAATCTCTGTAGCTGGAGATAAGCTCGCCCATTGTACTGTATTATCTTTATGTTCATGTTTGTGATAACGTTTTGTGTACAATAAAGATATTATTATTACTATTATTACCATCACGAGAGCCGCAAAGTTGTTCGCTATTTAGGTACCAAAAAAAGCGAATTGGAAAATACCGGAACAGATTATTGTGCGTAATACATAGGTATCTAGGTACACATAAACAAAATACAGGTGAAACACATTATTTATTTATTTTACACTTTATTATCGCCTCTGTGGTCTAGCGGTCAGTTGTTGGACTTGACTGCCTGAGGTCCCGGGTTCGAATCCCGGGTTGGGCAACAAAAAGAAAAATTGGGTTTTTCCAATTTTCCAAAAAAAAAAATTTTGCTCGGGATAGGATGCTTGCCACCTATCACATTGTGGGCTTAGTATCTTCGGCTAGTCGTGGGTACCCTGGTCGTGCCTCTGCCTACTATTTCGGAGATATGGGCGTGAAGGTACACTTTATTGTCCACGTAACAGAGATAGAGCGAGAGAATACAAACATAAATATTATACAAAAGGCGAGCTTATCTATAACAAGATAAATTTTACAGCTAACCTATGGTAAAAAACAGTACTAAATAAAAGTGATAGTGTAGGTACAAGCTTAAGATTAAAAGAGATAAAAAAAACCTTAATTAAAATTATAAACTACCCTCTATAAATATTTAGTTAGGTACTTAATATTAATATATAAGGCATTTTAAATTAGTGCACGAAACTGAAGCTAGATATTCTGCACAATTAACTGAAATAGTAGAAAAAAAATAAGACTTATAATAAACAAATTGTAGCCCCTTTAATATTTCCGCAAAAACAAAATGTCAATGACCCCGCGTGTTGGACAGCGAACAGCTGGAAGCGCTAACTTTTCAGCGACAAAAACTATGTTTTTAATTTACTTATTTTAATTTATGATTTTTTACATTTTTTTACGTTCTGAGATACCTATTTCGAGTCTTTAGCTAAAAATATATCGTTATCTAATTCGAGAAAGCCTTGTCTACCTTGTATGCATGAATTAATTCGAGATTTTGCAATAATTATGAGCTGGTAATCGGTATGTGTAAGATCCGTGTAGTACAGCGGTCGGCAACCTGCGGCCCGCGGGCCACATGCGGCCCGCCGAGGCTTACTTGCGGCCCGTGAATGTCTTGAAAATGAGTTACACATTTCTAGGGTAAATATTACAAGTGTGGCCCACCTTTGGTTTATTTTGCCGTCTTGTGGCCCTTGCCTGGTAAAAGGTTGCCGACGGCTGGTGTAGTACGTTTAGAATTCCTTTAAAAAAATTCGAAACGAAACGGCGCCTTATCTAAATCCACTCGACTTCCGTACTGAAAAACTACTGACGTCTGTCAGGTCTTTAGATTTGGTGTCGTAGAAGTTGTGCCTTAGATTTTTTCGAAACGGACAGCAGCTAGGTAAGTACGAGTATGTGCCGAGAATTTAATCAATGCCCAAATTTTGTTACTTATTCTCGACTTGCCTATTGTTCGATTGTTTTATTAAGCAATCATTTTATACCTACATTTAAAAATTAGCACGCGCTGTAAAATCTTTAGCTGAATTAAGTATTAATAATACATGCATGATGCAACTCCAAAAATGTAACGTTAGCTAGGTAGGTATAATCTTATAGTATGTTTTAATTTAATACCTTCATGTTACTGAATAATTGGTAGTCAATAGACACCATGCATTATGGTGACTCGGTCAAAGACTTCCCTAGTACGACTGCAATAATAAAATAATAATAAATAGTATATTTACGCCCGTATCTCCAAAGAGGTAGGCAGCGACCACGTCTAGCTAATGACACTAATAGTCCTACAATGTGATAAGTGGGAAACCTATTGCCAACCGAGCACATATACAATTCTGAGCAACATTGTTTTATATCAGGTATATGTACAATTGAAAAACCTTATTTTCTATTTGTTGCCCGACCTGGAGATTGAACCTGGGATCTCCTATAGTCAATCGGACTGGTATGCCACGGAGGCGATAAATATAATAATTCAACATCGCCTCTGTGGTCTAATGGTTCAGTTGTTGGACTTGACTGTATGAGGTCCCGGGTTCGAATCCCGGGTCGGGGAACAAAAAAAATTGGGTTTTTCCAATTTTATAATTAAAAAAGTTGCTCGAGATAGGATATGTGCCCGGTTGGCGATAGGTTTGCCACCAATCACATTGTGGGACTTAGTATCTTCGGCTATTCGTGGGTGGTTGTGCCTCTGCCTACCTCTTCGGGGATATGGGGGTGAAGATACTTTTTTTTTCAAAATCCGAATGGAATAAATCCATCCTCTCACTAGCGATTGGGTCGTTACATCCCTCCGCCTAAATGTCTGTAATTAATGTATACGTTTTTACAATAAACTTCCCGAGCATATTAAAGACTTACCATTTAATAAATTTAAAAAATGTATTAAGATAAAGTTGTATGGTAAGGGTTATTATAAGATTTCAGAATATTTAGAAGACAGAAATGCTTGGGATTAATTGCTCCTCATGCCAATCTCTGCAAATTATTTGTGAATGTAATAAACTTTTGTAAATTAGATTTATAAGAATTCTGAGCTGAGTTTCTTTCGCCGGATCTTCTCAGTGAGTGGCCGCGTTCCGATCCGGTGGTAGTTTTTAGAATTATATAGACGCGTTACAAGAATCTTTATATAGATCTATGTAATAAAAGCTATTTTGAATTTGAATTTGAATAATTACCAATTCATTTTTTTATTTCTTAATTCTCTTGTTATTTGGATGGAGATTACTTCAAGTTATAAAACCGTCATTTATATTTATGTATTTTGTCTGCATACATTTTTACATCTATCTAGGTATACTCTACAGCTGAAATACTGTAGGTTATAGGTACGGTGGAAAGAGTTAAATTAATTTACATTTTAAAATTGATTATAATTCATAATAATAACAAATATTTAAATAAATAATAAAACATTATGAACATCATTTTTAATTAAATAATTACTTTTTATGAATATTAAAATATTTGATAAAGAAAATTGGATTTTTCAAATTTTCTAATTAAAAAAAAATGTTGGTCGGGATTGGAAATGTGCCCGGTTGGCGATAGGCTTGCCACCTATCACATTATGGGACTTAGTGTCTGCGGCTAGTCGTGGGTGCCTTGGTTGTACCTCTGCCTACCTCTTCGGGGATATGGGCGTGAAGATACTTTTTTTTTTAAATATTTGCACACCACAATGTGGTAGAATATGTTGGAATGCATAATTTTGTAACAACTTTTTAACACACAAATTCCGTAAATAAAATATTTTTTATTTTCATTAGGATACTTTTTATTCTGCCCACTAAAGGGGTTCCCGTAGAAGAGGGGTAAAAGTGAAAATAAAAGTAAATTGGGCTATAATTGATTAGTGCGTGGTCAGATTTCATTTATTCTTTTATTGTTTTATAGTATGTGCTATATAGATTGTACCGTGTTTATGTCCACGTAATAAGTTATGTAGTTCAGAAATTACAGACATAACAACACTCGGTATAAAGTAACCACACGTACAGGTCATCACTTCCTATTTCTTATCACTACATAGTATTAAACAGAGTCGCTTCCTCTCTCCCTGTGTCTCTTTGTATGCTTAAATCTTTTAAAACTATGCAACGGATTTTTATGCGGTTTTTTTTAATAGGTAAAGTGATTGAAGAGGAAGATTTTTGTGCATATTTCACGACCGTGCAATGGCAGGGTGGGCCACTAGTTCATATTATAAATGCGAAAGTTTGTCTGTTTGTTTGTTACTCCTTCTCGCAAAAACTGCTGAACCGAGTTTCATGAAATTCGGTACACACATAGAGGGTAGCTTGGATTACATGTGGGATATTTCTTATCCCGGAATAATGTTCCTGTGGGACCACGCGGGCAACGCCGCGGTCAACAGCTAGTCTTACATAAATAATACACACGGCCCACAAAGCCCGGTAAAGTTGTAAAAACTGCGAGGTTGGCAACACTTTAATAATTTTCAAAAAAAAAATATAATTACTCTAAGTAACCGAAGAATATGGAGTGCATAGTGAAAGAATTTTAGCAGGTTGGCTAGTTACTATATATTTGTGTTCATATTGTACACTAAAGAACAAATAATAATATTTAACCCTCATTCAGCAGTTGGGTAAATATCACCGGAAGATCGTAAAATTCTTTGGAATCAACCTATTTGTAACCAAACCGGTTCAACGTCCGCGTCATGGCTGACGTATAACTTGCTCATATTTTTGTAGCAAATTCAAGTGAAATTAGCGATAAAAATGTATGACACGTGTTTTCGGCACACAAAAGACATGGCCTTTTCTTATAAATTAAGGAATATGCGCCGCCTATATGTACCTACACTAGATGTTAATTAGGTTACGCTAATAAAATATGGTGGGGAAGCCTGTTGTGTATTTAAGGTTTAAGGCTAACTGATATATATTTAAGAAGTTAATAAAACACACGTTAGTCTTCAGAGCTACTTTAATACTGCCCTCAAATGACACACACATAATATTAGGCCTCGTTATCTGCCATGTACACACCAGCATATTATAATGCTGTGTACATATACCACACTAACCTAACCTTAACACTGAAAAACTGTAACAAAAAATGATCCAATTCGTCTCGTTGGTCGAGGGGTTAGCGTACACGTCTGACGTCACCGATCTACCGTGAGGTTCGGGTTCGATTCCTGACGAGGACATATATACAGGGTTACTTTTAAAAGACCGGCTAAATTTTAATATGAGGGATTAAGGCTAAAAAAATGTGAGCCATCACGGAACGTCTGGCATTACGGAACGTCTGGCAAACATCGACATTATTTTGTAAAAGTAATATGCAGAAAAAAACAGATGGTGATAGGAACTAAATACGTCATAATGATAAAATAAAATATTACGATTTTAGACTATTACGTAGACGTACTATTTTAGATATCGTATATTGTCGATTGCGCAGCGCCACACCGTGGCGATGCGTCCCGACGGCATGCGTCGCCACGCCAGAAATCGGTTTTACGTGAGGCTATAGATGTTTCACATCAATTATAGTGCATTTCAAATATTAAACTTCAAATTGTAACATTTACTTTTATGAACATTCATTAAAAAAGTCCGCGTTAATACTTCACTTGCTGTTACTCAACGTCGTCATGATGTCACCAGCCTGCGCATGCCATTGCGTTCGGCGTTTTACGTTATAAAGAATAGCGCCCAGTTGGACGGACCGGGACGGGGCGCATCCCAGCGCAATAATCCGCCTAGATCGCTTGCATACATTTTGTATGGAGCAACGCCCACTGGGCCGGGGCGCATCGGCGCGGTTTTTTCCGGGCGGAACACCCCGATGCGGCCTACAGTGAGCAAAGATCATGATATTACTTTTAAGAAAAAACATTATGGCATTTTAACGCTAAAGTTTCGTAGACATCTACTAGAGGCGCCACTTTCCATACTTGAAGATGCGTATGACAACTACTAGATGGCGTCACTTTCCATACTTGACGATTTTAATATCGAGTAGTCTCTCTATTTTGTTGCTCTACTTTGGTACTGAGTAACAAAAATCCGCGCCGATAGAATGCGGGACGGCCCGCATCAGTGGGCTTTGCAATGCGATGCGCCTCGGCCCGACACGCTCTGCCCCGTCAACAGTGGGCGCTATCCATTACCCTGCATTTTGTATTTTGCGTCGGATAAAAATAATTAATTAAATAAAATAATAATTACTTCGTAAGTAGAAAGTGTTATCAATTCCCAGCTCTCTCTCAATTGCTGACTGGTCTTTTAAATGTTACCCTGTATGTATGATGATCATTTCAATGTCTGTATATCCGGGTCTGGGTGTTTATTAAATTTATTACAATATCTATTTCAGCATTTCTGTGTATTGCTATTGTCAGAGATTAGTATTTATTATAATATAGTCTTTGGTATTGACTAACACCTATAAAAGAATTTTGCTTACTTTGGGGGTAGAACAATTTGTGTACCTTGTCCAGAGGAAAAATAAAATCCGGTGAAAATGGCATCTACCAATTCAACTATTTAAATTATTATACTACTACATTAGGGTGATGAGGTCGTCGTCGTCATATCCAGATGATAGTAAAATGTTATAGCTATAGTAGAAAAATAAACATTTATTTTTGCGAACCTTAGGCTCTACATGGTACCTACCAGTTGAGTCATTATCCACACTGATATTATAAATGCGAAATTAACTCTGTCTGTCTGTCTGTCTGTTACCTTTTCACGCCTAAACCACCCAACTGATTTTTCTGAAATTTGGTATGTAGATAGTTTACATTCATGAGAAGGACATAGGCATATTATTTTTTGGAAATTCAACCCCTAAAAGGGTTAAAAGTTTTCGTATGGAAAATAGTTATTTTTTAAGATATAACAGTGAAATTTTGTATTCAGACATTTTATTAGCAATGAAAGAACATAGGCTACTTTTTTAGCGAAAATTGTGGGAGAAAATTGGGGTAAAAACAGATGATGAATGTTCATATGGAAAATCGTCATTATTTAAAATATAACTTTGTATTTAGACACTTAATGAGAAACGAACATAGGCTACTTTTTATAGCTTTAATTTAATTAAAAGTATACTTATAAACCTTTCTATGAAAAAAACATGGAAACGTGCAAAACCACACCACCGCTGAATGTGTTTAGTATAGACAAATTAAGTTTCCAGATTTTTCTCTCTTCTTTTATGCTCGCCTTTTATGACTAAGTTGGTATGAAAGCAGTTCGTCTATATTTTTTTGTAAGAGCTCGGAACCGAAATCTATACTATCTATAAGCTGAAGAGTTTGTTTGTTTGTTTGCTTGAACTTTCAGTGTTAGAAAGTCCATTTATTAAAGAAGGCTATAGGCTAAACATCATCGCGCTAAGATGAATGTTTACGCAATGATAAATGTTTTAAAATCGGAGGATTTTTTCCTATTCGCACGCTCTCAGTGCGCTTCGTTAACGGTGAAAGTTTCGAAAAAAATCATGTATGAAAGAATTGTTCCCCTTTAAAAGTCCTAAAAAAGTCCGCGACAGCACATTTCTATCTTTTAAGGTTAGCTCACTATAACCTTTTTTTTATGCTAACCAAATTTGTTTCAAAATAATGCATTATTTGCGAAGGTTATTTTATAAACACGGAAGGTTAATCCCTATCCAAAAAAATACGTCATTCATCACAAGTATTTAATTTAAAACAAAATTGCATTTCACATCACTCGATTTGAATGAATGTCTTAGGAGATATCGCAGTTTTAAAATAACACTGTCAAATAGAATATAATCACTACGTTAACACTATAGTTAAAAGACTGCGCGACACAGACGCGTGGTATACGCGTAGTTGACTCCTTATGGAACGGTTGTGCTCAGTGCACTACTTTCTAAATTTATTCTTTCCAGAACAATATCGTGTAATACTTTTTAGATGATATTTAAATAAAAATAGATTAAAGTTTGAAGAAGGACGTCGGCCGTTTTTCATCTTAAAATTTCAACGGGTAGCGTTGGAGAGTTAAATATTAAATAAATAGACTAC
>NJDC01000526.1:210157-221275 GCA_002245475.1 Calephelis virginiensis | reverse complement strand
TACCAATTCAACTATTTAAATTATTATACTATTACCAGATTATCCAGATGATAGTAAAATGTATACAATGTTATAGCTATAGTAGAAAAATAAACATATATTTTTGCGAATCTTAGGCTCTACTTGGTACCTACCAGTCGAGTCATTATTTAATATAACTAACAGGCCATTGCGCACTGACAAACTTTGTTATTGAGTTTGATTTATTTATTTTAATTAGTTTATTTTTCAACTTATTGACGTCATGGTATATTTTAATTTTAGAACTTGTTCCGTGCATAGTGTTTCAGATTTTTAAGAAAGAAAATTGAGGAGAGTTTTTTCTTTTTGTTTGAATAGGAAGGAAAAATAGTGTGATTCGCCACGGGAATTGAATCCTCAGTAGCTCAAATGGTTCGAGCATTCTTCAGCTTGAGACGAAAGGTTACAGGTTCGAATCCTGTGCATGACGATTTTTTTTTATTTTATAGTATGTCAGTGTTGGCTGTTATCAGCGTAAGTCATAAGTCATAAATGTGGCAGGGACCAACCCAGTCTATATAAGTCTGGTTTTTCTACAGCACATTCGGAATTTATCATTTTTAGCTTCAAAAATTCGACATTGAGACGGTCATTGAACCGGTTGTTTCACCTTTTGGTTAACTTTAGGTATTTTTACAAATTCGATCGACTTTAAGACATCCTGTCTTAATTTTTTAAGGCTATGAGGCTAAAAGAAAATATAACTCGCAAACCAGGCGATCTAAAATCTAAATTAACATGATGGTTTAATAATTATAGCAACTAGGTAGCTGTCTTCATATTTTTAAGGTTCCGTGCCTCGAAAAAAAGAAACGCTACCTTTACAGGATCACAGGTTGTTGTCTGTCAGTCCGTCCATCTGTCTGTTGAGGCTCTTTCTTAGGAACACATGGGGGTTTTACGTTGAAATTAATATAAAACACTTAGGTCCATTGTCCCTTGGAATTGGAAAGTTGAATTTTGGAACAAAGTTGACGGACTGACATACGGACGGACAGGCTGACATGTCAATAAGTGTTCCGTTTTACGTTATTTACGTTATTCGAGTACGGAAACCTTGAAATGATCTCAGCGTTTTTTTTTAAATTTTATTTTGCGAGGTCCTTGTCTGTCTCATTGCAAGCGTCGGGTTGTGACGACTCCACCGCGCGCTGGTAGTTATTGTGTTATCACACTATATCAGTCACTCATAACAACTTGTTTGAGTGCTGTGCAGCAGGCCATTTGTTCCGCCACGTTATAACATTATAGCTGTCATAACATTAAAACTCGCTATGGTCGTGTTCGATGTTGTAGAAAAGGGTAGCCGGTGAAATGAAAAACGTGGCCTAAAAGTCACCCATGAAATGACGATGCACACATTTTAACTCTAGACGAAGATTGTCAGACAGCCGTCTCGTTTGCTATCTTTTAAAAAATACAGCAAAAAAACTCAGTGAGTTCAGTAGATTAATTAGACAATAACTGCTAATTAGGAAGGTAGGTAATTATATGTAGGTATTACAAGTTCGGTTCCTGTCTGGTACCGTATTACTGTATGTTTCGTCTTCGCGTGGTTGAACTTATATTTAAGTGTGCGTAACCGCCGAGCACCTGGGCTGTCAGGGTTGTCAACATCAAAAAATCTATTATAAATTACAATTTAACAAAGTTTGCAATAGTTTTGAGAGATTTAAACAAGTTAGGCTAGGTAACAAATAAAACTATCATTAAAAATGTTCAATATCCCCCGACAAAACTTATTTGCGAAGTAGCTATAAACCATTTTGATTACGTTAGTTTAAAAATAACCAACATCGGAATCGCTCCATCTGATCAAAAGTTCACAGACACATCAAATGGGTGTTTATTGAATTTATTCTGGTATCTATTTAAGTATTTCTGTGTATTGTTATCGTTGACTATACCCATAACACAAGCATAGAATTTGCTGACTTTGGGGTTAGATTCAATTTGTGTAACTTGTCCAGGGATATTTACTCATTTATTTATTTATTTATTTAAAACTGGTAACACCCCTCTTTTTCTGTCGGGGGATAAAAATTGGTATTACCGCCTTACGTTTTCCTATTGCGGTAAAGTCAATAGGTTCTTGCTATCCAAAAGTTCCAGTTTAGAGAGTTGGGTTGCCGGTAAACTTATTTACACAAGAGCCTCAGTCTGGCAACGACCTACTCGTATAACATTTTTGGGGTATTTATGCCACGTGTATTTTTTAAAATCAGGGGATTCATAACGTATTTTGTTTTCCTGTCATAATAATATATAAGGCTGTGGCGACGCGATTGAGAAGCAGGAGCGTTAGCCGCGCGGCAGACGCTGCTCGTCTACCTATGACAGCTCATGACAGTACACAGATCTTACAATGATATCCTAATATTTAGAATGGCTGTGTTGGCTCTGCTCTTGCCAACCCGAAATGGGTCCAGGAAGCCCAAAAACTGCTTGACGTTGCTGAAGACCTTGGGGAGTGAAATCGGAGATCCGAGATATTTGACATCGTATTTTGTTGCATGCCATGATGACGAGAGCTGCTGTTTCTCCTGTCTTCATGCAGGCTCTGCATAGTGGGCTGTCTGTAACAAGTATATAAAAAATATTCTTATTAAAAGGGTCATGTCCTGTAACAGCTTCAGTGATCAGACGGAGCTGTCTTCATCTGAGCCTAAGTAACGTGCGAGAGAATTTCAAGTTTACCTTTGTAAGAACTTGTTTTGTTTGCCTACAGTCCTCGCTATTTGCCCAGAGTAAGATGTGTTGTGAGATTGTTTGTGTCTTTAACTTAGAGGGGGCAGCGAGCTCTTTTCCCGTAATCATCATGCTTGACGCGTGAGCCAGCTCATCCTCTGAGTTTAATCCACTGTAGAGTAATGTGGTTAGAATTGTCAACTTTGTTTAGTATTTCATGATACTTGGAGATTAAGCTTGAAGTAAATACGTTTCTTTGTAAGGCTAAAAGTACTGCCCCGCTATCTGCAAGTATCTGTCTAACTGTGATAGCTTGTGTAGCTAATGTGATTCCGACTCATTCAGCTCGGAAGACAGTATCGTGTATACTTAAAGACCATTCTGAGAACACTCCTGCCCCAGAAACTGAATTGTTTTGGAGCCATCAGTGACAAACTTTATTTTGTTAACTATTAAAGGTACTCCAGTTTGTAGTAGTTCATTTGCACCCCAAATATTTGCTGCTTTGACGCAAGTTGCTGTTGCTGCCGCTGCCTGATTAATAGACAGGTGTAGTGGAGGAAGGCTTAACATGACTTCTAGAGCTGCTGTCGTTGTTGTCCTCATGCATTGTTTGCACTTGCCATGCATACTAACCTATGCAAACTTTGTACTTTATTTGTTAATTACCGTGGTGAGAAAGAAAGAGAAAGAACTTAATCAATTGTATAAACATTTATAAGTGTTAGTATGACACTTGTTTCATAATTGTTTAACGAAACATACTCACACGATAAGCAAATAAAATATAAATAATATTTTTTTATGTGACAGGTCAGGTGTGAACTAGCACACAAGTCTCCTAATGTTACAAGGCAACCGTGGCCTATAGAAACCACAGATGTTACAGGTGCGTCATTGTCCTAAGACAATGAAAGAAGTTTTTTGCCTTTTGGGGAAGTCTAATGGGCTACTCCAGGCCAAAAAATGACAGCGTCATTATGACGGTAGAAAAAGGTAAGGCGGGGGATCCCTACCCGGGCATGTTACTGCACAGCACTTTAACACCAGTGGTCTAGTTGGTACTGGTCTATATTTTAACAAGTGCTTGCCTCTTACAAGCTGCTTGGCAGATATGTAGATAGCCTATTCTACTCAGCAGACCCAGAACATCACGTGGAAAACTGTTTGGTGTACAAAGAACAATACATACTAATGTCGTAAATGCGAAATTTTGTTTTTTGTTTTTTCTTATTTTACCATATAAGAAAATGGTGCTATGGTATCCGGAATTTGTGTGTGAAGATAATTAAGTGTATGGATAGTATCTAAGACTACTTTTTGTCATGGTGTTTGAGCTGGTTTCTTTGGAGCCAGTTCATTTTATATTTGGGTATAGTCACGGGCAATTGTCTATCAAAGAAACATTACAAAAACGTGGGTAGCGGCTCATTAGATGTAATAACTATTTGTGTAAGTAGTTTCAGATTGTTATTGTGAGTCAGTGCAAACCATATCGAGATTTAAACTTGACCTTCTGATGTTTGTAATAAGTTTTAATACTTCTTATCATCGCGCTTGGAGGCATTTCACTCTAGATATACACATTAAAATAAATTGTGGGAAGTACAAGAGTTATGTATAAAAATTATTTTCAACCAGATTCGCTATTTATGCATCATTGGGGCGATTGCAACTGACGTCAAGTTCATAGTTTAACAGTTGACGATTACAACTAATTTTGGTCACGCTTAAATGGCGAAACCGATTGGCTGAAAATTAATCAAATTTATAAATTGTATTTATTATAAGCGTTGGTTAATAAATAACTAAATAAATACAGGCTATAACTGTTAAGTTTTTATCACAAGTGTGGTTCTTGTCTTGTGAGGTATTGGCGCATAGTTCTCCTCCGTGTGGTTGAATAAATGTACTTAAAGAGAACCTGGATTAAAAATAGGATTATAAGTGTTCACAAAAATCATGTTCGAATTTTTTTAAATTGGCCAAAACATTAGTTTTATGAACCGTAATTTTTAATATCATATTAAATATTTAAAACAAAATCTTAAATCATAAACCACTCTAACGATGTGAACTTGAGATTCTGTAAACCGTATCGGGATCAGATTCTTGACCCACTTGCGTTCACAATAATCGGCGTTGCTAGCAAATATGATGGCTTTTATTATTTATTTATTTAAGATCTATTTGTTACAGTTGCAGTTGTGAACTTATTATTACACTGTAACTACTAACTAAGAAGGTAACTATTAGATAGTTGTAGGTAAGTGATAAGGTATAAAGGACGTTTTTATTTCGGACTTATCGCGATATCACTGATTATACTATTCATTTTTTATGGTTGGTTTTATATTGCATATTATGTGTAAACGAACAACCGGATTGAAATCAAAGGGTGGCCAAATATTTTTTTCAATGTACTTCTTCAACACAAAAAATAATCATTATTGACTATTAATTATAAATGGAGTCATATTGGCCCTATTAAATTAATTAATATATTTTTTATTGTTGATGTTTATGTTTTGTACCAAATGTTGCTTGTTTAGTTTTAAATTATTATTTATTTATTTCTTATTCTATCAGTCTTAACTTGTTTGGTATAGGCAAGTATTAGTATAGTATTAAATATTTTTTTATCTTCACGCCCATATCCCCGAAGAGGTAGGCAGAGGTACAACCACAGCACCCACGACTAGCCGAAGACACTAAGTCCCACAATGTGATAGGTGGCAAGCCTAACGGGCACATTTCCCATTGGAAAAATCCAATTTTCTTTTTGCTGGCCGACCCGGGATTCGAACCCGGGACCTCATGCAGTCAAATCCAACACCCGGACCTCTAGACCACAGAGGCGATTAAAAATATATAAGGGTAAAAAGATACCAGTAAGTGAAAAATACATATTGTGCCCTGTCATTAGTCATTTCATACTTTCTATATTGACATAGAGACCAAAGATGTCAATTAAAATTTGTCAATCGCATATAGGACAAAACTTATTTTGTTTATACTTTACAAGCTACCAGAATTTTCGAGTCGGATGACTATAATAGTTACAGATCGTATTACTAAAACGGGCGAGCCATTTCAAGACTTTGCAATATATTGTGACTGGCTGCACTTGTGAAATAATAAAGAAATCTAAACTACAATAAATAAATTAATAAATACTCCTGGACAAGTCACACAAATTGAATCTAACCCCAAAGTAAGCAAATTATATGCTTGTGTTATGGGTGTTAGTCAACAATTGTAATACATAGAAATACTTAAATAGATACCAGAATCAATTTAATAAACACCCAGACCCGGAAATGCAGACATCTAAATGTTCTTGACACAAATACCTGCCCCCGTCGGGAACCGAAGCCGAGCCTCGCGGTTGGTCGATTTAGTTAGGCCTGTAAGCTAGCCACTCAACCAACGATGTGATTTTACTACTGGCAATTGATCTTTTTATTCACACAAATATTTTCTGCTTGTGTCAACCCTAGATAAGAGTCACGGTTTGTAACATTTTAAAAAGGGTATTCACTCGGGCCAATGCGAGTTGACCGCCGGCACCTTGGCACTCCGCGGCCACAGAAATACATACCGACTCATAAGTTTGAGATATAAAAAGATTCGCTTCGGAAATTAGGTTATTTTCTTGAGTAACATGCGATGCGTCCACAGTCCGCAGTTATACACCAACGCCATCTATGCGATTCTTATTAATATTACTTAGTAAATATTAATGTCCATAATTTGTAAGACTAGATGTTTTTTTTTGTTGTTAGAAGGCAAACAAGCCGACGGACTTTCTGAAGGTAAGAAATTCACGACGCCTAGAGACACCAATACCATAATGGTCGTCTAGGCTTCGAGCAAAAGTAAGTATACCTGCTACCTTATCCTTACAACTGGAACACGTCAACGGCAAGCACTGACGTAATGGTGAAAGGAAAAGGTAAGGCGGTGGTATCGCATCGGCCGAGACGCTGCAAAACTACGTTTGTTAATGTTTCATGGAAAACTATTGAACGGATTCAGATGAAATCCCCCGGGGTAAGAATCCCCCGCCTTAACTATTAGGTACTGTCACCATAATGACTCTTGCTATTTTCCGCCCGGAGGGTAGTGTGGTCGGTAAACTTGTACAACGGGTCTAGGCATGTACTTAGGGTTAAGGTTATCTCTTTCCTTCAGAAGAGCCGTGTGCTTATTAGCAGAGCTCTCCCATAAATAAATACTTCACAGTAATACAATTTGTACATCAAAATACCTTAGACATAGATAGTATTATAAAGATTTTGTAAAAATTGCGAACAAAGCCGGGGTTGAAAGCTAGTACAATCACAAAAAGCTATATGTTATACTGTATGTCCAGGTGAAAGGATTAAGCGACGCGACGCCTTCCCAGGATTAGTATCGCCTTATTATTTATTCTTGTCACCATATTTGTTTTTGCCATTATCGTTCCTGGGGTTAAGGTTGCCGGTGAAATTGCTCCCACTTAGCCTTAGGTTGGCCAACCAAGGGTAGTTATGGTTAACCACCCTTGGTGTCTATATACTGTAATTGCAGTTTTCATTAAACAAAATATTAACACAAATTGGACACATTCAATTACTTAAAGATAAATACATTTAACATGTCAACACTGTCCCTAAATGCTTGTCATTCAAATAGATTAGAAGGTGACACATCTGATAATAATCATAGCTGCTTCTATCAAGGACACACGTCACTCAACTTTCTCCTCCATCACTTGCATTGAGTTTGCATAACCTCTTGCGTAGGCCATACAGGTGATTCTGTCACTTGTATTTGCGGCTTGTTATTTGAGAGTTGGTACTTCAACCCGCATTTTTAAGTCGTCATATTGGTTCACTAATCACATGTCACCAAAGAACCAAAAAATCTGTAGTTCTACTCCTCAAACCAAGTCGTCGAGATATGATAAAAGAGACCATTGTCATTTTTATTAGCTGGTTTTTTTTTGGTAGTCATGTGCCAGCCTCAACCACCGTATTTAAACAATCTAGTAATTTTGACAACTGATTTATTCCATTAGTAAAGTCAGTCATAGGAAGTAGACTATATCACATACCAAATTATTATTGCCTGGATGTTACTCTAGTTCAGAGGTTCCCAAACTTATTTCATGTAACGCCCACTTTGAAAATCAGTTGTTTTGTAGCGCCCCCCCCTCGTTTTTTTCTTGTCAATAACCTCAATAACATATTTGTTGCGCCTAGTTTAAAAAAAAACATTTTTTTTCAAGATTTATACCGCCCCCCTCTAGGCTTCCAGCGCCCACAAGGGGGCGTTATCGCCCACTTTGGGAAAGGCTGCTCTAGTTGGACTCCTATGGAGTTCCTTAAAATCCGGTGTTAACCAGATTCTTCCAGTCAGTAAATGTAGTTCAGGAAGCTTGGTATATATTAGTTTAAAAGTATAGTCCTTTAGACTGCTTATGATCAGCTAGTCTACACTATGTAGTTCAGATAGTCGCAGATTTATTAAAAACAAGTATTAGTAATATATCTACAAACAAAATAGGAGAAAGAAAGCTAGTTCTGGTAGTATGACCATATTTCGAGACATAAATATAGTCAAGTTTTCATGTTGGTCCGGGTTCCCCCAGTAGAATCTGCATCTATTACAGGCAGCTGGTAAGAAGCGAGCACAGGCTAAGCAGAAACCAAAAAGACCACTGGTGGTATCGTCCTGTGCAGCAACTTACCCGGATAGGGATAGCGCACCTTGTCTCTTTCCATAAGCAGAAATGATAGTTGGAGAGGTGCTTGTTCCCTGACCTACCACATAAACATTTAAATAAAACCCTGAATGTATGTAATCGACCCAGAGGAATAGACAAAGAATCAGCCACTTGGAGGATTAAAATGCAGACTAACATGAAAGTAGATAATTTGACGACAGTAAAACTAAAAAAAACTAATTACACAGAAATCGAGTCTTTTCTCGATTTCCCTGAGATACCATAGTTAGATCCAAACATGATGGCAATGGTATCACGCCGAAAGTAGGCTTTTTCAAGTTTTAAATTTTAATTAAAAAAAATGTTTTTATGACTAGTTCATAAATTTAAGAAAAATAATTTAGGAGTCTAACATATAAACCTACTGAACCTATGTTTATATAGTCTTCTCAGGCAGAAAGGTTGTCTCGTAGAGATCGCTTTGTTTGGCTATAAGACCGCCTTTTGTCTACTATAAACTATATTAATATGCTCTTAGTAATACTTAATTGTACTTATTTTGTAGTAAATTTAATTGTGCACAATAAAGAGTTCCTTCATTCATTCATATAACCTCCACCGTTTTTCGAAGTTTGTTAAAAAGCGACATGATATTAACAAGTCTCTGACGCAAATGCACACGTAGGCTGTGTGTGTATTTAATAAATTGTGTTTGTCATGGACAAAGCTTATAAAGACAAAAAACTAGCAGAAATTCAAAAACAGCAGGTATTTTGGATTATTTTATATTCATAGCCTGTGGTTGGGTAAAGATCTGAATGAAGTTGGCATGGATCCATTCGTCTATTAACAACAGAGGTGTAATAATAGCTAAATGAGTATGGTAGTAGACGTATTGGGACTATTCACTTCACCTCAATCTTTGAATGTCACTGGCCAGGGACGTCACAATAAAATATTCTGGGTTATCCTGCCAATTCTAGAGACACTGACTTATTTTAGGTTTCTGCTGTATTTTTCCAGTGAAACAAAAACAAAAGAGATAGAACATTTTAGACATGTCAAATTAGTCAGGATGGCTTGTGGCGTTTTTGAAAGATGTGTTCTAAAACATAGATAGAAAACGATTGTTGGGATGTTGCGTACAAACTAATCTGACAACACTAAACGTGTTTTGTCTCTTTCTAATACTTACGTTGGTATAAACAGATATAGCTTAAAATTAGCTTAGTAAGTGCGCTGCAGTATAACTATTTTTTATAAAAGACTTTCTGACCTGACAGACGTTGTCCTGTCCTAAATAGGAATATTGTTTTTTTTTTCTAATGAACTTTTCCCTAATAATAACTAGCACAACAAAAAAATTATACATACGTTAAGGCGTGAAGCGATGATCATGGAAAACCGGGATTTTTTTTCTATAGAAAAAATACGTTTGAAGGACCCGGGATCCTTTGAAGAATTATTGTTTGACTAGCAAAATACCGCGCAATTCGTAACAGTGTACTCTGTGATGATGGTCTTACGGCCATACATTCGGAATTTGCTATTATTGTATATTTTTTTGTTGTGTTCGATTTTTTTCCGAAATCCCGGGCTTTAAAGTATGTCTGATTGATGCCGAATACTTACCATGATAATGACAGTGTATGCATCTTATCGTCAATTTTCTGCTATAAAAGTTCGAATAATGAGGCTTTAGATGTAACATCCCAATCTCAGTTTGAAAAACCCACTGTCACATTTTTTGGTGTATTAGGCGACGTGTACTTTCTTTAAATTATGAAACGTTAGTTGAAATATGATTAGAAAGTTTATTGTAAAAGCGTTTATGTACTTACATATATGTGTTCACTTAAACCTACATATGCCTATGTAAGAATATCAGGATATTGTTCTGCTGAATACCCACATAATGTTAGAAATACATTATATAAAAAATAAAAAAACATGGTCACTGGTAATTATGTATACCTTTTATAGAAGTAAATTTGTGGAATGAGTAATAACCCTCAACTCACCTTACGGAAAGTGATCGTGGAATCTAAGGCTAAGAACTCACTAAGCCTTTTTCAGCCGCTCACGCCGCGTTTGTGACATCTTTGTTTCATCGCTTATTTAGATTTGAAATCTGATGTTAGAGACAGAGATACAATTTCAAAAATCGTATTTTCCCGTATCATGTACGAATAAGTAATTAAATATACCTAAGTCATAAATTTAAAAAGAACATTAGTATTTCACGTAGTATTACATTATATTATTAGTAATATTTCACGTCCGTATCCTCACACAAGTCATAAATTCTTATTATTTAATGTTTTACTTAATAAAAAGACTGAGTCATTGCTTGACCACTTTTTTATTCTGTACATACGGGTATATTTCGTATACTTATTATATAGCGAGCCGTTTGGTCGTAAAGTGCGTTCTGAGTCATTAATGAGTCATTATTAAATTTAGTCAGTTAGGTTTTTATATTTAGAAGCTTCCTGTGCGGTTGCTGTTAGTATGTGTTTATGTTCTTTCCGTATGTTACCTACAGATGATGAAAAATTGATCAAAATTGTCTTTTGACAAAAAATATTTTGGTATTTTCTAATCTTTCATTATTAAAGCTGTACATACATAAGTCCAAATATTTAAAATAAAATATTTTATACATAATGGGCGTAATTATGTGACGTGATCATATTTGC
>NJDC01000526.1:156937-176149 GCA_002245475.1 Calephelis virginiensis | reverse complement strand
CGGCTACCTTACCCTCCGAACCGGAACACGTCATGACGTTATGGCGGCAGGAATAGGTAAGGCGGTGGTACCAATCCGGGTGAGTCGCTGCGAAACTCTACCACCTAGTGAAACTATAATAGTTAATATAGTGGCTAAACTATTAATTTAATTATTTTTTTGTATTTTATGGTATTGGAAGGCAAACAATCAGACGGATTTCCTGATGGTAAGAAATTCATACCGCCTAGAGACACCAAAGGTGGAAACGGTGCGTTGCCAATTTGAAGTCGGGATGTTAGGGATCGAGCAAAAGTAAGTTTACTGGCTACCTTACCCTTCGAACCGGAACACGTCAACGGTAAGCACTAACGTTATGGCGCCAGAAATAGGCAAGGCGGTGGTATAAATCCGGGCAAGTACTTGCGAAACTCTACCACCTAGCCAGATATCACGGTAACCCAAAATGAGTATTAGATTTGTACTATTTGGTCGATATTCCACGTACCAGAACCAAAAGGTTTTCATCTTCTTTCATCGTTCGAACTGCAAAAGAGTAAAATTCTTCCCGACTTCATGAATTCCTTTCGAAGAATTAAAATTTGGGCATTTCCTGTGTCGGTCCGGGCTCCTTTGCTGCATAGACCATCTGCCTTCCTGCCAGACAACTCGTTAAAGGAAAGCATAGGCTTACCGTCACCAAAACCGTGACATCCTACTAGGCGGTACCTAGAGTTTCGCAGTGACTCGCCCGGATTGGTACCACCGCCCTTCCTATTCCTGCCGCCATAACGGACAATGCTTGTCGATGACGTGTTCCGGTTTGGAGAGTTCCGGTAAACTTACTTGAGGCCTAACGGACGCAACGCACCATTACTACCTTTGGTGTATCTAGGCGGCGTGAATTTCCTACCATCAGGAAATCCGTCTACTTGTTTGCTTCCCATTATCATAAAAAATATTCATTAAAAAAGTGGATAGATTGCTTCTGGCATAGTATAGCGCTATCTTTGTGAACATTATTTTCCATCTTGTGAGTTCATATGTGTCATATATCTATTATATGCTAGCTATTATCCGCGTCTTTGCTGACGTGGCTGTTAATATATTTACTGATTATAGCCCATTAATAAGGACTTTCATACAAACTTTCAACCCCTATTTCACCCCCTTGTGGGTAGAATTTCCAGGAGCGCTTAAATACGTATCTACTCATTTTTAATAAGTAGCCCAAATGTAGTTTTATGTTTCTGACTTAAAAAATGATGACCTTCCATACAAACTTTCAACCCCTATTTCTTAGTGGGTATCTATTCAATAAACGACCCTACTCACCAATCGGCTTTGATGAATCAGTTAGTTTATAATTATATCTAGATAAAAAGGTTACATCCCCTATGATATAGCGCTATCACTCGCTTGACGAAGTTCCTCTTCTACATAGCTCTTAAGGGACGAGGACTTATTTAAATATAAGTGTATTTTTTAGTCGCCTCTGTGGTCTAGCGGTCCGGGTGTTGGACTTGACTGCATGAGGTCCTGGGTTCGAATCCCGGGTCGGCCAACATAAAGAAAATTGGATTCTTCCAGAGTTTAAAGAGTTTTAAGAGTTAAAGACTCTGTCTTACCCATAAGGGACTTGTCGTGAAGATATGTTTGCATATTCCTGCCGCCATAAAGATTCGGTTATATTCCCTTCCGGAGGGTAGGGTAGCCGTTAGACTTGCACAATAAGGCCTATCATTCCGGATACAGGCCAACGACGTGCCATTAACATCTATGGTGTCTATAGGGTACAGTTGTCTCTTACCATCAGAAAAACCGAGTGATTGTTTGCTGACGTCTCCTATAGAAAAACATCCTACAAGTAACAATTGTAACTAATATTTTAAATATTACAGGTAGAACCAGCAAAATTAACAAGAAACAACATTGGAAATCTAACCACGAAACAGGAGGAAGGATTCAGAGCTAGAACATTTGGTCTGTCCAATTTAAAGTCTAAGTTTTAAATTTTATAGTTCATAAATCTCGAGATCCTCGACTAACCAGACTTTTGTAAAATCTGTAAGTTTGTTCAGCGCATGCTTCATATGGGTAGGAGTAATAAAGTTTGGATCATCGTGGCTCTGGTAGGTATTATCAAGGCGTGTGAATAAAATAGATTATGTTTTCTTTATATTACATAACGTCATCCATTTGCAGAAATGAATCATCTTGGATACTCCATGATAGTAGTTTTCTTCTTGAATCTCGAGTTCATACGAATTTTAAATTGAAATCTGATTTGTCTCATTTTGTACTCTTGAACACTATATAGCGGATAATGTTGGTTATTTTGCAGTTTACAAACTAAATTTATTTAAGATGCATGCTCTCTTTTTCAAATGAAACAAAAATAAAAGAGATGGGACATTTTAGATATGTTAAATTAGTCCAGACATTTTAACCCTAAAGGTCATCAATATTTTCCGAGTGATAGATTAAACGCCAGTCAAAATGTTGTGTACAGACTAATCTTACAGCACTTAGTGTTTTGTCTCTTTCTGTTACTTTCATTAAAAGAAGATAGCGATAATTTAAAGTAAGTTTAGTGGGTGCATAACAAAATACCGATATTAACATTTAGTTGATGAAAAATCAACAAATCCGATATAATTAATGATTGTCATTATTAACAACGTGTAAGTTAACAATCCATTGCTTCCAGATCCTATTTACACATTTGTTAGCTAATCCCCTTTACAAATACGAAAATATAAGGATAGTGCCCACTGCAGACGGGGCGGAACGAGTCGGGTCAGGACGTATCGCATTGCAAAGCACACGGGCCGAGCCGCATGGCGTACCAAAGTGTAGATTTCGTTACTCAGTAGTCAGTACCAAAGAGTAAAAAAAAAGAGTGGCAAAAATCGTTTAGTATGGAAAGCGGTGCGTCTGGTAGTTGTCGTACACAAATTTAAGGTTTTTTTACGTTATAGGAAGGCAAACAAGCAGACGGATTTCCTGATGGTAAGAAATTCACGCCGCCTAGAGACACCAAAGATGGTAATGGTGCGTTGCCAACCTAAGGTCCGGATGCTAGGCCTCGAGCAAAAGTAAGTTGACCGGCGACCTTATCCTCCGAACCGGAACTTCATGACGTTATGGCGGCAGGAATAGGTAAGGCGCTGGTACCAATCCGGGCGAGTCGTTGCGAAACTCTACCACCTAGTCAGATGTCACGGTGTTAGTGATGATAAGCCTATGCTCGCCTTTTACGAGCTGCCTGGCAAGAAAGGCAGATGGTCTATTCTACAAAGGAGCCCGGAACAGCACTGGGAAAATGTTAAAATTGTTAAAATGTTATAAACCCTGTATTCATACGATTAATATCGTTTTGACTCTCCTATTTGGTGACTGTAGGTCACACCTGGGACGGCTCGCGGGGAAAGTCCGCCTTGCCTGTCCCGCTACCTTTGCAAAGCGATGCGCGTTGACCCGCCAAGGTCCGCCCCGTCCCAATGTGCGTTATCCTTGACTGTCGTAGTGGCGTCATACTTTCTATTTAGGTTGGAGGCACACTTTGAAACTTTAGCTTTTATAAAATAAATAAAGTCTAACCATTTGATGGAGACATCGGATCTCACACTATTTCTTGGAAAATAGTCAATTTTGCATTTTCATATATTTTAGCTAACTTATTTGGAAGTTCACTAGAAAATATCTTGTCTAAATTTTGATTGATACTGCCGATAGTATATATCTTTGTATATCTTATCAACATAAAGATTTCAGCTGTATAAGATTTCATACTAATATTTAATATTATATTATTGTCTTTGATACTATGTTTAGATTCGTATTATCATGTTCAACTGAAATTGAAAGATAACGATACCATAAATGTTAACGCATTTGACACAATGTTAAAATTATTTCACTTTTGGGAATTGTGTTTTAAAAAAAAATATGTGTGTGTACCAGAGTACACAGGTAAGAAGTGAAACTTCTTTATGACATATCATTTTTTTACATTTATAACTTCACAGAAATTGGGAGATGAGACTTAAAAAATAATTTTTTCCGGATTAAATTTAAGTTGTTTTGGTATTATAGACATGCATACAAATAATGTGAGTAATTCATTTAATCATTGCTCTTATCTATATTTTTAAGATAATATAACGAAATATGAGAAAGTATACTTCGAATCACGCGTGGTAGAAAAAGGTGGCGCGTAACGGAAAAATGTGACGCGTAACGAAAAAACCCCGATAAAGAAGTTTCACTTCAAATATTCAAAAAATGATCTATGTAACTTTTTTACTCACTTAATTATGGCTTTGGGATATGACAACCTCATCGCTGATAGTAAACTAGTAATTTATTTTATGGGATATGTGCGCTCAAACAAACTTCATAATAAAATACTATTTATTGGAAAATAATAATAAAGTGTGCTACTTTGTTTATGTGGTTTTCTTTTTATAACTAACAACCCGATAAATAATTTATATTGAAAAACAAAAAAAATGTGTTTCCTACTTTTCTTGCAATTTTCCCCAGTTTTATTCGCCACTAGCCAACCTGAACACCGTTTAGCCACCAGATGGTATTACACTGATACACTACGTACTGGCGCCATGTGCTCCACCACCATTCAAAACCATATTGGTTGTTGTTTGCTATGTATCAGAGATGGCGCTGAATGTGAAAAATGATTTTTCGGTTTTCCTGCTTTTCTGTTGATTTTTTTTCTGAATTTTGTTTGTTATAAACCTCAAGGAGTCCGAGACCTTTCCAACGAATTTCAAAAACCGTGGAAATCGGTCTGTGAGTTCTGGAGTTACAACGTCAGAAAAAAGAACTTATTTTATATACATAAACCTTTCTTGTGATTTAATAGTTTAAAGATGTTAAAAGATAAAAAAAGCTAAGGTCTCCACAAAAATAATATTTTTTTGAACAAACCCTCAAATATGTCGCTCATTCATTCAAAAAACGAGTTAATTCACAATTGAGATTTTTCTATATTTCACCACAAAATAAAATAAGAACGCTATCGCCATAAGAATGATTTTGTTTTGAATTACTAATGTGTTACTAACCTCGCGGTTTTACTACTTCACTGGAGCTCATACACTTTTTTTAATGAACGTGCAATGTATATAAAGCATTGTGTGGACAACTACATAGAAGTCCGCACATTGAAAATCGATTTCAAGTTTTTTTTTCAATTCAAATCGTCACAGGAACGTTTCAGGAAATGGACCGTACCGTACGTACAAATGATGAATCATGAGGCGATGTCTCGTAAGGTACGGTATTATTTTAGTCTGGTTGCAGCGGTGGGCGGAAAGAACGTTCGTTAGGCTTGTCACATTCTGTGTCATTTGGGAGACTTCTCGCCACAACAGTTGCATGACTTAGGTAGAATTAGCAAAATAAAGTCTGGTTCTACATCTGTTATAATTTCGCCTGATTTAATAACATACTCGAAGCCGATTAATGACAATGATTATAAATTCATGAATCAATGATAATTTTAGTTGATGATGTTTGATGAACAATCGTTATCATTTTTTAAATCAAATATAGAAATAAATTAAAATGGTCTAACTCAAATTCATTAAAATAACTGTAAAATATATTTATTACCAAGGACATAAATGGGATTTATACTAATTATTATCATTTTAAATAACCATTATCATTGTTAAATTATTTTAAGAAAAAATAAAACAATGTAAATTGGCAATAATGTTATTATATTATCTACAACAAACATAGTTTTTTATATAAAATATATATATCTTATTCGTGAAATATAAAGATTTCGTGAACTTATTAACTAAAACATTTACAATATAATATATTCTCATTGTCGTATTCTATTAGCAGTGAGTATTTTTTTATAACCTAAATAGTAATTCTAATCGAAACTAAAAATTGTAGCGCGGTTACATTCAGAAGAATGATGTGAAAAGAGTTTTTGTATGTTACAATTGTTTATTTCAAAGTAAAGTCTTCATTTATACATTTTAGTAAATTTTACAACAAAAACTATACAAGATGAACGAATTCTAGTCAACTGAAAAATTCGAGTTAAGCACTTCCCGTTTTATTGACAAACATAGACTATAGTACTTCAATATTTAAGTTAACATTATACCCTGCTATAAAGATATTGATTGATATCAAGTTAAACTTTAGATTACTTAACTTTTTGCTTTTAATAAGACTGGACTATGGAGACTAAGACATCGTAAGGGTATCTAAACCTGAACTATGTTTAATCAAATAGCTTCAAAGTTTAGAAATTATACCCTTGAATTTAACATGAGGTTATTAAAATTTGTCTCCGTTTAAATAATGAAAATACTTTACAAATATATTAGGCTATAATACATTAAAAAACAGATACATTTACAATTCCAAGTATTTTAACTATGCTATATCGTCGGATTATTGCGAGAACTCATTAACTGCAAAAATCACTAAATAAGTTTTTTCATGGATGAATTCATTTTGACATATTCGACAATGCAAAAACTTATTAACTTCTAATTAATTTCCTATAGCCGTTACGCAGCTTGCTATGAAATCCATTACTGCAACTTTGGCAGTAAGACATTCACTATTAAAATGTTTAAGTAACCGTTTATTTATGAATATGTCACTTAATGACTTCTTGCAATAAGCCGACGATATTACCTATCAAATGGCTGTAAAAAAAAAAAAGTGTGTGTGTACTTATGTACACGCGTTAGAAGTTATAATTCGTCGGCGTAATAAGATAAAAATCTTTGTAAAAACTAAAATGTTATCTATAGCTAACTTCATAGCTAACTTCATGATGTCGGTTTTTCGTGACGGTGTGCGCGCGCATCGTAAAAATTTACCCTCATCATTTTTTTTAACGCGCCAAAAGAAGTATAACTTCAAAAACAATTACGTATTTTGCCTAGATTAACATTTCAAGTCATTCCTTATTTAAATGATTAAAAAAGGGCTTAACTAAAAGTTTTTGTTATTTTAGACCGAAACTATTACAAAAGTACCCATAAAATTAAAGCATATTTTAAAATTATATGGACCCTTTTGTTAGCATATAATATATTCTAGAAACTATTTTTTTTTACGTTTAGAGTGTATTAAAATTGTATCCAAAAAATTGTAGGAATACGAAAACTATTGAAGTTTAAATTAACAATTACCTGGTATTTTTTTTTCATCTTTTTGGCTTTAAATTTGTTATAACTGACATTGGAGGCAAGATAAGCAGATATTTACAAATGCATTGTTCTCTAAATAAATAGTTTACTCTATTTGTTTGGCAATATTACAACTCTATCGTTTTCCCGTGCTGGTTCAAATTTTTCATATTTTTATTAGATAACTCTAACTCTAGCCTCAGACCATCGATCTCAGCCTCTAAAGTGCGGGATTTCTTAAATATTTGCACGTAGTTCATTTGTAATTGTTTCTGGTATCTTAGTACTTTATCCTTCTCTTCGGACCATTTTCGTCTTTCATTATTGAATTGAGCTTCTTTATTTTCTAATTCACATTTAAGTCGCTCGACCATAGCACTAGCGGGGCAAGGTCCACTGCAAGGGTCTGGAAGTTCACCATTCAGCCTTTGTACTTCGGCATCTTCTAGGGCACTATCATTAGAGCTCCAATGATATTCATTAGCTTTACAAACATCATAGATTCCTCTCATAGTTCTCCCGCATTCGATACCTTCATACCCACTAAGGGATACATCTGATAGTTCTTGTCTGAGTTCTTTTATTTCAGTTTTCAGTTTGTCAATTTCATTCTTACTGCTCTCTTTGGATTTCGTCAAGTCAGTGTTATTTTCTTTTAAGTCTTTCGTCAGTCTATCTACTTCTGATTGCAGTCTTTTTATGGTTTTGTCTTTTTCGTCGTGTTCGTTTCTAAGCCGTAATATTTCCTTTTCTTTCTTCTCTAGAACATCTCTTAGTTGGCGACAATCGGCTTTAAGTGTGAGATACTCGTGTCCTTTCGCGGTTTGTTCATTCTGGAACATGAAAAGGGTAATATTAAAAAAATATCACAAAATAAATTAATAATTGTATCTATGAGCTCTCTTTATCGTGTCCTATTCATGTTGTTCAGGTGCCTAGCTTTCTGTTATCACGTAAGGACAAGCAAAGACTACTTAATACACAAAAAACTGGGCAGTAGTGTTCTGAGAAAATTTGTCTAGATTGGTATACCTAGGAGGGTTCACATACAATGTTAACGAAGCCACAAATTGTCATTGTCTGGTTAGGAGGCATGTCTGTTAATTCGCATCGTATCCGGAGACTTAAACATGTTTTAGAATCGTTAGTTTATAGGCGGTGTATAGTTCGTAAAATGTAATAATCAGGAAAGAGCATTTTAATAAAATAAATTAAAAGCTTCGAATAGTTCTTTGGTCATTCAACTTAGTCGAAGACTTTTGACTTTAGGCTCTGCGGTAATTTGGACAAGAAGATACCCTTTAGCTTCCCGAACGCTGCCCATCCAATGTAGTGCCGACACAGCCCTTTCCCACGTAGCTTATAATTATAATATATAATATGTAACTAAGGACTCAATAAAGCAGTCATTTACGAACACTCGTGTGTTTTACTTGTCTCCTATGGCATCACACCGAATTGCATTCGACGGTCGACCTCTTCCTTGAAGTTGGATTTACCTAACTGAACAGCTTGACCTAGGTATATATACTGATCAACTACTTCAAGAATTGAGTTCCCAACTTGAACTGGTATAGGTGCAACTTGAACGTTGGACATGACATTCGTCTTATCCAAGTTCATCTTAAGACCCACCTGTTGGGAAAATCTATCGAGGTCACCGAGCATCTTGCTCAAGTCTTCCAGCGATTCCCCCATATAATCCGCCATAGTGGAATAAGAACTGATCCTAAATTCTTGTACATAATCTGTGACACAAATCATATTACATTACGCATACATACGCATTTATATTACGCAGAGTATATACTCGTACTAGTAGCTTTGAGAATAAGCCCTTTGTAATAATTTTGCCCGAAAAATAACTGTGATTTACAGAATTTAGGAAAAATAAATTAAAAAAGATCATAAAGTATCTTCACGACCATATCCCCGAAGAGGTAGGCAAAGGCACAACCAGGGCACCCACGACTAGCCGAAGATACTAAGTCCTACAATGTGATAGGTGGCAAGCCTATCGCCAACCGGGCACATCTTCTATCCCGAGCAACATTTTTTTTATTAGAGAATTGGAGAAACCCAATTTTCTTTTTGTTGCCCGACCCGGGATTTGAACTCGGGGCCTCATGCAATCAAGTCCAAAGGATAGGCCAAGAGTAATTGCAACTGGGCAATCTAATGCTCATATAAAGATTTTTTAAAAGAAAATTGTGCAAGAAATGTATAGATTCCAGCTTAGCTTCCAGCTATATTATTTCAATAGCCTACATTAATTATAGGCTTTTATTTTTGGCACATAGAATCATGTCACGGTGTAATCAAACGTATAAAAATAATTTTGTAATTCAGGACCTAACAAGGGTTACATGTATTTGTATGTGGTTTATACTCTAGCATAAGACATCTTAATTTTTTAAACTATATTTTAGGAAGGTTGAAAAGACTTGTTCATAATTCTCAAGATGTCGTCTATGTAGTGCTTAGAAGTATGCGGGTCTTCTGTATAGCGATCGTAGGTAATATCTCTACTATGGGAATAAATGGGAGTGTCTGCGTGTCTGTGTGTTTGCTACGCATTCAAGGCTAGCTAGATCGATAAATAAATAAACTCAAAATACTTAAATAGATACCAGCCCCCTGATTCCGTATCTTTTTAGTGATAATCACTGAGTTTAGTATAAATCAAATAGCTGTCAAATGACGTCTTTTATATTTGCTATCTCATGTGGCCAACAGAAACACAATGGAGATAGCAAATACAAAACACGTCATTTGACAGCTATTTGATGGACACTACACCCATTGATTATCACTCAAAAGATACTGAATAGCCCCGCTGAATAGATTTAATAAGCACCTAGACCCGGAAACCCAGGTATCTAAATGCCCATCACCCAAACGTCTGCCCCCCCTTCTACGCTGCTGAAGCCGCAGGTAGATAGTCTACCCATATTAAGGGTCCATGTATGCTAAAATACGTCAGCAATATAATGTTTTTTTCATACAAAGCAATCATGGATCTTGGTGACAAAAATACACAAGATCAACATTAGTATGCTTTACAAGACTATTGTTTCCAAAACACGATTAATTTCACTTTGCTGGATAGAAAAAAATAAAAAAGTTAATTTTTTTTTGAAAGCAAAACCCATCTGTCGACTTCAGTTATGAAAATATCGACACCAGATTTAACATAAACATAGATAAGTATTATACCTAAAAGATAATCGTTTCAGTTTTTATATTTTTTTCAAATTACTTTTATAGTGTCAAAAATAGTGATTTGTCGCTTAAGACATTTACTGTAGAGCGCATTTATTTCAAAGTAATCACGGAACGGGAGAGTGCGGCGATTGCCTCTTCTGGCTAAGTGTGGGGCCTTAATAGAAATCCTCACAAAATCTGCCGATATTCTAAATGCGAAAGTTGGTAAGAATGAAAGGATGTTTGTAACTCTTTCACGCACAAAGTACAGAATGGATTTAGATAAGACTTTGCAGGAACATAGTTTATACATCAGATTAAATATGAAGTCGTCAGTGGAAGCTAGTACCTTATAAATCAAGGGAGAAGAGTGGTAAGGAAGGAGTGTGTACCTGTGCGTCCTTGAGCTGCGTCTTGAGCAGGGCAATTTCCCCGGCGCGCTGGCAGAGGCTCCACTCGGTGTCCTCCAGCCGCTGACGCAGCAGCGCGCGGTCGCGGCGGACGCGCGCCAACTCGGTGTCGCGCTCGTCGCGGTCCCGCGCCCGGTACGCCTGCAGCAGTCGCGGGGCGCGCAGCCGCACCTCGTGGCTGCGGAACCGGTCCGTCGTGCTGGAAATTATTATAACTTATTAGAAGAGTTCATTAAAGCCATTTGTGTATCAGTTTATAGTCTAAAACAAAGTCGATTTCCACTTTTTGAAAGGATTTTTTTGATAGATGTATATACAAAAGGTTTACTTGTATTATAACATAGAAGTTAGTCCATCCGTGCAAAGCTGAGACGGGCTGCCAAAGCTGTACTAATATTATAAAACTAAAAAGTTTGAACGCGATAATCTCAGTAATTAACTACAGGTCCGATTTGAAGTTTTTTTTCATTTATCGAGGATGGAGGAAGGATCGGAGCACTAACGAGGAATGTTTAAAAAACAGGAGTTTTTTTTTCTATTTTTTTTTCATATAAACTGTTAATGGCTGTTAATGTTGAGCGATACGAAGTCCGCCGGGTAGGCTAGTTATTAAAATAATATTCATAAAAAAACAAAGAAAACGCAAACTATAAAATAATTAAAAAAACGGAAACAAATAGTCCAAAAGGCGTCGCTTATCTCTAGCCAAATATAGAGAAAAAATATAATTTAAAGGACAGTAAAACAGTAAAAAACCTTCTTCAACTTCAATGACTACGTCTTCTCAGTAGGTAATATAAAAATTTAATACTTTGGATCATTTCTCTGGAATACCGTTATCAGAACTTAACGGCAATGGGATCACCCAGAAGACTTTCCTCTCTTTCAAATAGGACATAAAACATAAATAAAAAATGTGCAGGAGTCGATCGTATGACCTCGAGTTTCGAAGTTAAAAGTGAAATTAAGCAGATTCTTGGTGTAAAAAGTAAAGATCTTACGAGAAAGATAAAAGATATAAGAAATATGTTTTGGGGACAGCCATTGTGAAAATCTTTTCGAATCAAACAAGTATTTTTTGTCACTATACAAAAAGCCAGTTAAAATTTCTTTTACTAATCATGCTAATTAGATGGCCCCGTGTACCTTTTCTTGCCATTTGGTATTATCGATCGGAAATCTCCACTATCTCCATTAATTAGTAAAATAATATGCCAGTCAACTATGTTAAACATACAGATACTTATTTTCTTAATTTCGCGGAAATCCATCATCCGTCCATCATGAGAAAGGTCGAGCAGCTACCTTCGCGGAGTGCAGTCGAATTCTTCTGATGATGCTTCGGTTACGAAGCAAAACGTACGTTGAGTTTAGTAGTAGTAGTAGTAGTGTGTGTATTGTTTGTGCTTATAAAACAGTTTAGTGGTGTGTGTTTTGTGGAGCTGGATATATTTGGGGGTTTTGGTTTCCGGTAAATCCCATTCACTAATAGCGCACTGTTTTACACTTTTTTAGCTAAAAATTGCAAATTAAATAATTTTATTTGGATTTAACCTTTAAATATTTTCTTTCCCTTATTATTCACAAAGTTCTTTGCGGGGTAGGTAGAGAGTATCAAGTGCCAAATATCACGATTCTTAGCCTATGCGAGCTTCCTCTAAATTCATTGCTCTTTTCATACAAACATCGGTAAGTTTTCTTTAGCCTTTTTTGATGGGACCATCCTTGAATAACTCCATGCGATTTGCTCGTAGAATTTTAACCTAGGTCTTCCGGGACCTAAAAGATATACAATTCGAACCGGAATAGATGTAGGTAACATAGGAATTGTATATTTTTTTATGTGATAGGTCCCACAAGCACACAGGTCTCTTGATGGTAAGAGACGACCTTGGCCTATACCCACCATAGATGTTACAGGTGTGTCATTGTCCTGTAAGTCAACTGGCTCCCTACCCTCCGCCCCGGAATATGAATAAGTCATTATGGCGGCAGGAACAGGTAAGGCGGTGGGTCTCCTCTACCTAGTCAAGTTGCTTCACAGTTTTCTACTAGCAGTATTGTTGGTACTGACCTACATTTTAACCAGTGCCAGTCTCTTACGAGCTGCCTGGCAGAGAGGTAGATGGTTTATTCTACTCGGCGAACCCGGACCAACACGGGACTACGAGGACAAAATAATCTGCTTCGTCAATTTTCTTCTGCCCTTATTTTCACATGACTAATCCAACGGAGCATGCCCTTTCTCATAAACTTTACAGTTGTTTAAAAATGGATAATATCCTACCTATAATCATGATGGTCTCGTTCCAACTCCGAGACTCCCGAGTCAGCAGGCGAGGGTGCAGGCGCAGGCTCCTTGCAGTCTGAACTCAGCCTGGAACTGGATTTAGTTCTGAAAACCAAAAAAAGTTAATTAAGTAAAAAAACTATTAACATTACTTAGTTTTAGTATCTGTTGCAGAAAAACCATTGAGTCAGATTGCTGAATTTATTTTAGCCTACTTTTTATTCTTCTTTGTTGATCAGGGCAAAATGGCAAAATGATGTTTCATGTAACATAAGACAGCAAAATAGCATATGTGCTTAATGGTGCGAGAAAACCGCCTGTAGATACTTTAGATGTTACTGGTGCATCGCTAGCTTATGGCCGGAAACTTCAGCTGTGTAAGTCTACCCTACCTTCCTAGAACAGGGGCAATTGCCGAGCACTGACGCCGGGAGTAGGAAAGACAGTACCAATCAAGGCGATCTGCTGCACAGCACTTTACCACTGAGCCATGACTGACTGCGCTAGTGGAATAATCCAAACTCCTATTTTATTATACCGATAACCGATACCGATTTCAATATACCAATATTGTTGTTTAATAAGCGTAACAAGCTTTTGATCTTGTATAAGTACTTATATCAGCAATTATCTTCACGAACGTATCCCCGACATAGTAGACTCAACCAGGGCATCGTCCATTAGATGAAAGTACTTAGTCCCACAGTCTATTGTCAGTCTCACACCTATCCAATTCCGGGATAGTCCTTTGATAAAAACGATTTCAAAAAACACATTTTGTATAGTTCGACATTGAAATCGAACCCAGGACCTCATTAGTCTATACCGGACCGCTAGACTACACAGACGATTTTATGAGTAAATAAACACTTGGGTTTTGAATATTGTATTAATCTCTAAATCGCTTGTGTCGAAATTTTGTGCATATGTGGGTACACTCATTAAAATTATTTAAACTGATTTAACCTGCATTTAATAATTAGTAATTGATTTTGCCTTTGAACTCTATTTTTTTGTCTATCTTATTTGCTAAGTCTTATAATTGTAATAAGACTGTATTGTATCTCATAATGTTTTGTTAGTAAATATCATAATTAATTTAAAAAAGACAAGGTGAGTCTTTTTTCTTTTTTTTTTGGAATGACTGATGCGCTGCCACCCTCGCGGTTTTTGCAACTTCACCGGGCTTTGAACTGAGTTTTTTTTCGCTGGATCTTCGCAATGTATGGCCGCGATTCCGACCCGGTGGCAGTTTACAAAAATATCGACGCGCACAAGTACCATTTGTTTGGTCAAAGTTAATAAAGTTTTCCTGATTCTGTTACAATTATCCTTTCCGGCCGATCATTAGACTACAGAGGCGGATGTTTTTGCCAGTAATTGTACAAAAAAACAGAGTTTATTCAACCGAACAACTATTAGTGTTTCGGTATGTAAACCAATACAATATACGGAAGGATGTGAACAGTTGGTCGTGTACAAATCGCTTGTCTTTTTGCATAATTAGAATACATGTAAGGCAAACGAAGAATCGAATTCAAATACCAGCAGGCGTAGTATACGCCCGTAGAGAGAGAGTGGTTTTGTTTTTCTATTTTTTGTATAATATTGGAAAACAAGCAAAACAGATGGATTTTTTAAAGTGAGAAATTCACGCCGCCAAAGACACCAAAAGTGGTAATGGTGCGTTTCCAACCTGAAGTTGGGATCGAAGTTAAGTGTGCCGACTATCTTGTCATCCAATGAGGCGGCGGTATCAATCCGGGCGAGTCGCTGCGAAATCTACCACCTAATCATAGATATCATGGTGCTAGTGAGGGTAAGTTTATGCTCGCCTTTTACGAGCTGCCTGGCAGGAAGGCAGATGATCAATTCTGCAAAGGAGCCCGGAAAAACAGGAGGAAAATCCTTCCCCTGCATTGTCGCAAGGACTTAATTGTAGAATATCGGCCAACTGCTTTCCTACAAAGCAGCTGATTAAAGACCACCATCTTTTTATTACACTGTGACCTTAAGCAACTAATTTGTGCAACAGCCTCAACTTATCTTGCCAGTAAGACTGGAAATAACGTCAGAGCTACCCTTTCGCGTTCTCATTCGATAATGTAGCCTTACCGGCTACAACATTTCTAGAAGCGATGTATTATTTTTATCATTAGAGATCCGTCAGCTTATAAGACAACAAAACAAACTAAAATTTGCAAGTTCCCGCCAAAAGTATCTTTCCTGTTTAGTCTCGCTATAATACGTTTATTTGGCGGGAAGTTGTAAAATCATTTTATTTTGATTTGAATATGGATTTCCGCAAAGTAATGCCTCGTTCTATCAATTATCTAGTAGTTCTAATATACTCTGACGATATCCCTGGAAGGTAGGCATTTAACTTGTGTTCTTTAAAGAAATCTATAATAAAGTTGATGGAAAACGGTTCTGTAGTCTGCTCTATTTATAGAATAAGACATCATCTCAGGCACACGTCTCTTCCGATGGTAATAGACAACCGTGGTTATAGGCTACCATAGCTATTGCCATCGCTACCACGTGGCTGCGCTGCTAGCCGAATGTGCAAGTCTACCAGCTAATCTTTCCTCTGGATGGATATAAGATAGTAGTACAAATGGTCGTATGCGTAATAAGGCGGTGGATCACTACTCGAGAAAGTTGCTTACAGTTTGGCGCAACTTTCATATCAAAAAATAAAAAAAATAAGTTTGCTATGTTTTTTATTCGCACAAATCATATGACACTAGTTGCCTTATATCTGAATGCCTTTAGACTTACTTTCAAATTAAACGGGTTATACTTTTTCAAGTAAACTTTATACAAATTCGGGTTAGCTATGTATCTATGGAAGTACCGCCTCTTATTACGTATTATTTATATACTCTTTGGTTGCCTATACGACAGAAACACTCTTCCATTTACCACCAACGGTTTTGTTGGTAAAGAACCGTTTAAACTATGCTCGTCTGTTACGAGCTACCAGGCAGAGTCACGCTAAGAACTCACGGTGCGGTTTTCACTCCGCTCCCGCCGCGTTTGCGGGCCCGCAGCTTCTGTATTGTAGGCAAAAAGTACACATTTTACGACGCAGTTGTTTGCGGTTCCCTTGACAACGGTCGCCCGCCAGTAGAATCGTACAAGTTAGCGAGCGATGATTTCAACTGCGAGGGGTTGTGACCGCACAAATTACCGGTCTCGTGAGTTTTGAAATAAAACTGCTGGCCCGCGACTGCCGCGGGCGCGGGTGAAAACCGCTCCGTGAGTTCTTAGCTGATGGTCTATTCTACACACAGAACCCGGGTCCCGAACCAACACGAGGACATACAGGTAAGATTAGATAAGAAAGGGCAGATGAAGTATTATACACAATTAAACAATATGGAAAATAGTTGTACCGTAGGGTTCTACGTAGTCTGTACTTTGCGGATACACCGATATATTTTATCTGGACATAAAGTTTTACGGTTGCACAAACTGTGTATTAAATCCGAAATGGTTACAAAACGGTAAAATTCTTTATATTTATTGATTTGTTTATAGGCGGTATCTTTTGAATGGCTTTTACGTTTGGCAGGCGTGAAGAGCCGGCTCGTTACCGATATCCTATCAGCTTCATTCATGCTTTTTACAACACTCATTGACATTTTCATTAGCGGTAAAAAGTGGGTTTTGAATACGACATCTTAAAAGCTGACAATATCCGCTTTGGACAGTTAAGAATTATGAAGATTTAATCATTTTTATATAACACTAGCTGCTGCGGCGAACTTCGTTCCATGTATTAATATTGTATGAAATGAAGACATCATTTTCTAGTTTCTTCACAGTCGAACGGGATAAAAAGTATCCTATGTCCGTCTTTCAGTTCTAAGTTGCCTAGACTAGTAGTATATGAGACTTTGGTGAAAATGACAAAAGGATTGATGGTCGAAGTAGTGAAAAAGAAAAACCGGCAGTTTTTTTTCTATTTTTAATGGAATAAAACATCGAACAGTGCACGACTCTCTTAATGGTTACAGATGACCGTGGCTTTCACAAGCCACAAGCAATTTTGAGTGTTCACACACTCAAAATGTTACTGGTGGATTTCTTTATCTTATGGGACGTTTATAAATCCAGTCAAAAGTTGAACCATTCTCGCCTATTTTACTCTTACTTTGAGGAGGAGGGTCTCAACACCTATGTGCATCGCTGACTTGTTAGTGACATATTCCGTAGAATATATATTAATGTATTGCCCGGGTAGGGATCCAGGGACCTATTCTTACCGCCATAATGACTCAGTCATATTCAGGTCCCTATCTGTTTCGCAAGCAATACATAATATATGCAGGACGGAAGAGAAGCCCATGACACATATTAAAGTTTGGTCTATGATCATGACACTAAGTTGAAAATAATAGGATTTTTGGTTGGGACTTCTTTACTATTAGACAATGTATTTTTAATACACAGAGGTAGGAGACAGAGGTGCAATCAGAGTACCTACAAACCACGATGAGCCGAAGTATGGAGAGTATGGATTATTTTCGCGACATGATTTTCACACAAACTTTCAAACACTATTATTAGTCGTTTGAAAATTTACTGTTAAGAATAAGTATCCTATATTAGAATTCGGGTATTAAGGCCCCATACTTAGTCAGCCAGAAGAGCCAATCAGCGCACTCCCCCGTTCCATGATTACTATGAAATATTACGCTCTAAAGTAAATGTCTTAAGCGCCAAATCACTATTTTTGACACTATAAAAGTAATTTGAAAAAAAATATAAAAACTGAAACAGTTATCTTTTTTTTTTAGGTATAATACTTATCTATGTTTATGTTAAATCTGGTGTCGATATTTTCATAATTGAAGTAGACAGATGGGTTTTGCTTTCAAAAAAGGGTTAACTTTTTGATTTTTTTCTATCGAGCAAAGGGAAATGAATCGTGTTTTGGAAACACTAGTCTTATAAAGCATAGTAATGTTAATCTTGTGCATTTTTGTCGCCAAGATCCATAATTGCTTTGTATGAAAAAAACAGTATATTGCTGACGTATTTTAGCATACATGGCCCCTTAATATACATATCAAATATTATCAAAATCGGTTGAGCGGTATAGCCATGAAAGCGTAACAGACAGAGAGGCAGACAGACTGACAAACTCTCTCATTTATAATATAAGTATGGAATATACATTACCATTCAATGGAATAGTATGAATGTATGGATATTCTTTTATCATTCACTAACGGTATTTTTTACGTTTGAGAAGCTACCAACCAGAATACGCCATTATACAAATCAGCGGTTTGTAAAAACAAATATTTGGAAAAACTATAAGATATACCGTACACCTTTAATGATTTGTGAAAGCACCTTAACGCTGAGAGGGTATGAAATGGTCACGGTAGGAAGAGCGTTGTGCTCCGGCAGCCGACCGTGGCGACTGCAGACCTCCATTTGCCTTAGGTAAGCGTAGAGCTTCAAAAGTGCATTGTTTGTGTAGATTTTACTCTCTTACTGAAATGCTAATATAAATACACAGCTCCCCTGATTCTAAGGGACCATCGTGGTATTTATACATCTAAATGTTATAGGTGCGTCGCTATCCTATGGCCGGGGTGTTAGGCCAATTGTACAAGTCTACCAGCTAGCCTATCTTAAACCGGAACAGCACACTATCATTATGGCGACAGGAATAGGCAAAGCAGATCACTACCCTGGCAAGTTTTATGCTTTTACTCATTGCACAACTCTGGTACCAGTGGCCTTGTTGGTATTGATAGACGTGACCTATGCTTCCCTCTTACAAATTGCTTGGCAGAGAAGCAAGCGCTCTATTTTACGTAGAAGATCTGGATCAACGTTTTCGGAAAAATTACATTGTAATTACCCCTATTGTATAGGTTGAAATCTTCACTACATAGTATAACACAAAGCCGCTTCCTCTGTCCTGTTGTATGTTTAAAACTTTAAAGCTACGTTACGGATTTTGATAAGATTTTTTTATAGGTAAAGTGACTGAAGAGGAAGGTTTATAGCAGCCTTTCCCAAAGTGGGCGATAACGCCCCCTTGTGGGCGCTGGAAGCCTAGAGGGGGGCGGTATAAATCTTGAAAAAAATGTTTTTTTTTTTAAACTAG
>NJDC01000526.1:140710-153574 GCA_002245475.1 Calephelis virginiensis | reverse complement strand
ACATTATTGTTACTTATTTAACGATCCGAAGTCTTAGATAAACGTTTATTTTTATTTATTTTTAAATGCCAATCTTTGCCAAGAATGTAACACCTTAAAATCTCGAAAGGCTTTCTAATATTTATCTGATTTTAATTGTTTAATTGCTAAGTTTACTCTAACTTTCAAAAATATAATTTCAAGTTGTTTCTTGCATTTTGTAGCCTTTTAATTAAGATTGTAGTATTGTCGTGTTGGTCCGGGCTGCATTGCAGTATTGACCATCTGCCTTCCTGTGCCAGGTATCTCGTAAAAGGCGAGCATAGGCTTACCGTCACTAACATCAGGACATCTGACTAGGTAGTCTAGTTTCGAAGTGACTCGCCCGGATTTGTACCACCGCCTTACCTATTCCAGCCGCCATAACGTCAGCGCTTGCCGTTGACGTACTCCGGTTCAGATGGTAAGGTAGCCGATAAACTTACTTTTGCTCGAGGCCTAATATCCCGGCCTAAGGTTGGTAACGCACTATTGCCACCTTTGGTGTCTCTAGGCGGCGTGAATTTCTTACCATTAGAAACATGTTTCTTAGCTATTAATGTACAAGTTATTAAAATGTTTTACTTCAAAAGTTATTATGTAAGTATATTATGACTGAACATTGGAACATAAGTGGTAATTTTTTTGCGAACTCACTAAACTAATTTTAAGTTTTCTCTGTCTTCTTTCAACGAAAATAACAGAAAGAGACACAATACTTTTAGTGCTGTCAAATTAAACCGTACACGTGACTTCTGGAGACGTTTAATCTATCACTCGGAAAACGTCACAATTTGACATGTTGGGACTAATCTGACATGTCTAAAACGTTTAATCTCTTTTTTTGTTTTATTTGAAAAATTAAATGCATCTAAAATAAGTTTAGTTTGTGAACAGAAGAATCACCAGCATTACGTTTGATTCTAGGTAAACTACAAATAGAAGCAACAGAAATGAAAAGTGATACATATTAAATTCGAGCATTGAGCATATAATTTCCTCTAATTAACTATTTGGGTCACACGGTTCGTTTCGCGTCCTCAATTATACCGCAAATTATACTCTGTGTAATCATCTCTATTGAATTTTGGTATAATTGTTTACTGAGCTTATGGTTACTGTTAGTTTCTATATTAGACTTCGTATTCACAATCTCCAGATTTTAATGACTCTTCAATGTAGTTTAAGAAGCCTCGCTGACCGCCTCTTTGGTCGAGGGGTTAGTGTATACGCCAAACTCTAACGACCAACCACTCGGGTCGATTCCTGAGGGTAGCAGGCTGATGTAATGAACATTTAAATACCTGCTTGGGTGTTTATTAAATTTATTCTGGACTAGCCGAAGACACTAAGTCCCACAATGTAATAGGTGGCAAGCCTAGGCCAACCGGGCACATATCCAATCCCATGCAACATTGAAAATACAAATTTTCCATTTTTTTTCAAGAAATCAAGTCCTTCACTGGACCCTGGACCACAGTGCAGAGGCGATTATAACTACACACGTTATTAACCCTGTATAAGAATTCTTATTTAATTAATATAATAACCTTCTTTCGTTTTATTACGATTTCTTAATAATAGTGAAGGATTTGAGGTTATTATATATAAATTGAGCGAACAGCTTTGCGAAATCGCTAGCGTTATTTAACGAACTAAGGTCTCAGCACACATATTAACTTGGAAAGGAATCGTCACCGTATCACCTCAAAGCGTTCTTTATTGTTTATGTCAAACTTCATACTGGGTTTTTTGACGTCATCAAGAGAAAAAATGGTCGCAGATTTTTTTTAAATTATTGAATTTCGTGATTACATTGAGTGAATTCAGTCAATTTTGGTGGCATTTTGTTCAGTAAAAGTACACAAATAACATAATTAAGAAGGAATTAGTGTATCGTGTATTTCCTCGTTACCGCCAAATCTCACTACATGAGCTTGAGTAATGAGGCCACCGCTTTATCCAAGAGCCTGACACGACTTATTGACGATTTATGACTTATGACTAATTATGATTGAATCCCGATTTTGGTAAATTTGATGCAAATTTGTAATTGACTAATGGCAAAATACTAACGTGAATGCCAGAACCTAAAGAAAGAAAGAACTCCATACTGCAACGCACACTTATCGGAATCGTAACGTAATCGCCGCGCCTCGGAAAGGCTCGCGGTCGGCGAGCCGTAAGCGCGGAGTCGTTTAGCCGTAGCCGAGTTGATGTACTGGAGCTACTGATACTTTTTGGTTACGTGAATACGTTAAGTTGACGCGTTGACGGCGAGGCGAAAGGCGATACTGTGACGATCTCTTTCCGAGAGACTCTGAGCTCTGCTGAGATTCTGTGTGCTGAGACCTTAAAGTTTTAATTATTCTATTTTGTAGGAAAATGCAAATGATTCGCGAGGCCGGCGGACCGTGGTTCCTGCTGCTGTATCGTATTGTGTACTGACTCCAGCCTCCACCGAGACACCTGTCGAAATCCTACATTTATAGGAGATACGGCTTTTAACTAAAGTATACATAGATAAAGAACGCTTTGTTTTCACGAGGAAGTTTAATAATAATGAGGTCCCGGGTTCGAATCCCGGGTCGGCCAACACAGAGAAAATTGAATTTTTCCAATTTTATAATAAAAAAATGTTGATCGGGATTGGAAATGTGCCCGGTAGGCGATAGGCTTGCCACCTATCACATTGTGGGACTTAGTGTCTTCGGCTAGTCGTGGGTGCCTTGGATGTACCTCTGCCTACCTCTTCGGGGATATGGGCGTGAAGATGCTTTTTTTAAGTTTAATTTCAAAAATTATTTTTGCCGATTTATGAAAAGCAGTCTCATTTTAATTATATGATTGGTTTGGTAGCCTGTTGTGATTTATAATAACAGATTTCGATAGTTCTTTTTTAGAAAGGTAGATAATGAATCCGAAATGGTCAACAATTTTATTACGATTTTTGACCAACGTGTGGTCTAGCGGTTGAGGTGTTGGACTTGAATTCGTGAAGTTCCGGGTTCGATTCCCAGGTCGGGCAACAAAAAGAAAATATATTTTTTTTATATTTTCTAATAAAAAAAAAATGCTTGGGATTGGATATATATAATATCACCCGGTTTGGCGATAGGCTTGCCGCCTATCCCTTCGGTGTCTTCGGCTAGCCGTGGGTGCCCTGGTTGTGCTTCTGTCTACCTCTTCGGGGATATTGGCGTGAAGATACTTACTTACTTATGAAAAGCAGTCTCATTTTAGCTAAATTATTGTTTGGTTGCTTGTTGTACTCTACAATAACAATTTTGATAGTTCTGTTTTAGTAAGGCAGATAATGAATACGAAATGGTCACATAAATTTTATTATGATTTTTGACCGCAGGTTTTTAAGTTATACTACACTGACTGACTGACAACTGAATAAAATTTGGGACCATTTGGTAAATCATGGGCTACGTTTCCAACATGATTAAATCAAGGCTTGGTAATAAAACTGGTGCCAGTTTTTTAGTTTTCTTGTGCTTAAATAATTAAGAATCAGAATCTAAATATTTTTTAATATGATTATATTTATATATATCTCGTAGCCTTTCACGTGGCCAATTTTGCTAATTATTTTTTGTTGTGTTATTTATTGTCAACAGGATGTTCTTATAAAGAAAAAGCTGGGAAAATTGTATATACAAACTTTTAGTAGCTGTCAAGCGAAACGAAGTTCGCCGGGTCGGCTAGTTGGTTGTAAAAACCAATAATGTTTATACTTCTGTTTCTCTAATTGTTTTTTTTATGTTAGTAAACTGTTCAGTTTTTAGCTAAGACCTACATCATTTTAAATGCTCGCATATTTTCAGCTCTAAATTTGGTGAATGAGCGATATCAATTATACCTTAACATTTTGACAGCTAAAGATAGTGTTAACATAGTTATAAATAAATAAAATATCTCAAAAATAGTTTTTTATTATATACTAGCAACCCGTCACAGCTTCGCCCGAGTGCACTAACTTTTATGGTATTCTACATAATATAAACCTTTGGAATCACTTCGTCCGTTCCGTAGTTTTAAAGACCTAAGCATACATAGGGACAGACAGCGGAAAGAAACTTTGTTTTATACCAAGTAGTGATGGGCACCTAGTTTGTTAAAATCACAGTAAAAACAACAAAGGCACAAAATAATTAAAGAATAATGAATTCGGAAAATTATCGCCCTTATCGTGTACAAAGGAAATAATTACGTAATTAGCAAGGAAGTGATTGTATGCCAGCGATACACTATCTAAGGAAATTACTGTGTGATGACTGCGTTTGTTTGTTTCTCACTCAAAGCACGTGTATGTAAATTCCATTTTAATTTATATTTATATCTTCAACAGGTATATCGACTACAATAAAATCGTTTCTAAAAATATTCAAAGTACGCTAGGGTTGTAACATCACTACATAATATAAAACAAAGACGCTTTCCGCGGTCTGTCCATGCATGCTTAGATTTTTGAAACTATCCAACAGATATTGATGCGGTTTTTATATTAAAAAAATTCAAGAGGAAGGTTTATATGTATAATAGCATAGAAGTTTTTGTACCCTTGCGATGCTAGGGTGTGCTGCTAATTTTAAATATAAAAAGACCGCCTCGTTGGTCGAGTGGCTAGCGTACACGCCTAACTTACATCGACCTACCGCGAGGCTCGGGTTCGATTCCTGACGGTGGCAGGCATTGGTATGATGAACATTTAGATGTCTGCATTTCCGGGTCTGGGTGTTTATTAAATTTATTCTGGTATATATTTAAGTATTTCTATGTATTAGAATCGTTGACCCATAACACAAGCATATAATTTGCTTACTTTGGGGTTAGATTCAATTTGTGTGACTTGTCCTGAGATATTTATTATTTATTATTATTAAAAGATGACCGTTAAAACCAGTAGCCAGTAGTATTATTAAAGTTTTATTTTAGGCCGGGAGCTGTGAGGATAAATCAGTTTAAGGTAATATAATTACAAGTATTTTTTTTATTCTAATATAGTTACGAATATATCTTCTAACCAAAAAACTAGTTTTATTTTTACTTGATTTTGGTTTATATCCAAGCTGGTTTTTTGAGGTTGCAGTTGCAGATTCTATTTTAACAAAACGTATACAATTGGATACATTACATGACTTTTTGTTCAACTAATATGAAATAACAATAAGATTTAAAAGTTTTAAAAGAAAATCAAAAAATGAAAGTTATTTATTTGCTGAATATGTGTGTTAGAAGCTGTTACAAAAGATATTTGTTAATACCAACATATTTGACCACATTGTGGTGTGCATTTTTTTTTTAATTATTCAAATTCATTATTTAGATTTATAACATATGTTTTAATATTTAAACAAAATTTTAAAATATGATTAGGTTTAACCCTAACTACTATAAGCTACTACCGTTTCCAAACCTAGCCAATCAGGAGAAGAAACGGCAAAACAAACTCCCCGGCAACCAATATTAATATTAACATTAGCATTTCCTTTAAATAAAAAAAAGAAGGTGTGTGTGCGGTTCACACACGATAGAAGTGAAACTTCAGTAAATCGACAGAAGAATGAGATGAATATACATTTTATGTCTCTTACCTGCAAAAGAATGAGATGAATATATATTTGTGTCTCTTACCTGTCCTTTTTCAGTTGCACCTGTTTTGAAATCACAATGATTCTACAGAAGTTTCACTTCAAAAATAACTTAAACCTTATTTAAGAACAAACATATAAATAGAAATTAAACTTTAAAACCCAAAAACACAAAAAAGGTTATTGATAACCCTAGAATATTGCCAACATTTTTGCAATGTGAATCACTATTTCGTTTTTTTATACTCGTGTCCTCGAAGGCACTAAAGATGTAGTTGTTATTATGATATGCCAGACAACAAACTGACAATAGTGATTATAAAACATTTGCTGTTTCTCGCCAATTGGCCTGTTAATTAAAAATAAATAATTATCTAACAGAAATCCGTTGCAGTTATCAGGTTAAAAGATAGACAATTATCGTTTTTAATATCTAAACTATTTTTACGCTAAAATTCACTGTCATTTTGACATGACTGAGATGTATTCCCGCTTATACTTTTGGTCGAGAGTTGACGTACACACCTAATGTCACCGATCATTTGTTAGGAGTGGGTTCGATTCCTGATACGAACAGGCATTTTTGTGATGAAGATGTATCGTATCACTAAGAATACCTCTTACATAAGATTTCATTATGAGCTTTCGTTAATAAAAACTTTCATCGTCTTCTTAATAAACATGGACTAAAGTACTCCAAACTTCAACCTGGTATTATAGTCTTTATTAGGTACAATGTGATATAGACTATAATATCAACGTATCTTTAAACTTACTTTACTCTGAGTTTATTAATAATACGGTTATGGCATATTGAAAATTAATACTAAATGTAATTTTATAGTTGCCAGCTTATCTCGCCCTAATTATTATCTAACTATAGCTCTGAATACAACTGAAGCCGTATTATTTTGAGTTTTTATAGATAAAATTATATTTATTCTAATTACTCATATAGTAGTTGGAAGCTAAGTTTGAATTAATAGTTTTTATCGGTAAAATGTGTTTTAGCATTATTAATTATGACGTAATTTCAATATTCTTATCACTCAAAATAGTATTATTGTGAGTTTTAAAACTTACTTGTATCTAAAACTAAGTTTACATAGAGATACCCTCAATAAAAATTGAATTCTACTGATTTATTATGATATCTTTCCAACACTGGTAACTGGTATCACCAAAGGCTATGGGTTTTGATTGATAAAAACATTTTTTTTCAATATTACCTAATGAATTAATGAGTACACTTTAATATTCAAATGTATTATTTACAAAAAAATACACACACTTTCACTTATAATATTTAACTCAGGTGCACAATGTTACAGTTTTTGTCAGTAATATTTACCTAAGCACAGTAAAACTGCAAACACAGAGTCCAACTAGGTACCTATTTCAATAGTTGGAGATTAGAGTCAGAAACCACTTGTTGGATTACGCTGAAACTAATATGAGACCACCTCGGAATCGTGGCCGAGGTACTAACTACCTTTCTAAAAAATAACCGTCAAGATCGCTTGGTTGGTCCAGGTAATCGAGTAACAGATACATACAAAAAGTAAAAAAAAATGTTGCTCGGGGTTGGATATGTGCCCGGTTGGCGATAGGCATGCCACTTATCACATTGTGGGACTTATGTCCGATTTCACCAAGAACTCCTATACTTTAGGGTACCTTTTAACATTACTTATGGGACTGTTTCAATATAAAACAGTCTCCTAAAATACGTTAAAAAGTCCCCTAAAGTGTAGGGGTTCTTGGTGAAATCGGGCATTAGTGTGTTCTGCTAGTCGTGGGTGCCCTGGTTGTGCTGCTGCCTACCTCTTAGGGGATATGGGCGTGAAGATACTTATTTACTTTCTTACAAAAAGTACCTAGGTAAGCACAGTCGAATTGCGAATCTCCTCCTTTTTCGAGTTGGTTAAAAAGTGTTTCTCATCTAAGCGTTTTAGGTTATTTCAAACCTAGCACCTAGGTACCTACTCGTATCTCTAAAATTGCGCTTAAACACAACTGTTATTAATGACTTACTTTAGGTGACAGTTAAAACTACTTATTTTATATTTTTCACCAGAAAAGTGTATCTTTATTCATTATGATAAGTATAATTCCAACACAAGTAACTAGTAAGGTACCACTTAATAGTAACAAATAGGTATATCATTAATAACAAAAGTATTATGAGTTTCCATTAACAAATTTATTCTCTCAATTTGAAAGTCATCCAGTTTTATAGCTTTTATCAGTAAAAAGTCTGTCTCACCTATTCATTATGATGTAAATCCAACACTAGTATCACTAAAAATAGCACTATTATGAGTTTCCATTGACAAAACTATTCTTTTAATGACTTTTATGAAAGTTATAATTACGTTTAACGAACGTTATAAAACACGCACTGCTTGCGCGATGTACTGACGCAGTATGAATTGTATGAATATGAAGAACTCGTGCCATATTGGGCCTTTAAAATGCCGTTTGTGTCTATTAAGCAATTAATATCTCCAAAGTGAATTAATTACTTACAAATGTTCTAGTATTAACTTGTCTAAGTTAAAATATTTTATTCCTAATAAAGATAGATTATTGGAAATCGAAATAGGTTGCAACATTGCATTGGTTTAAAATTAAATTGTGATACAAATTGCGGTTACCTCGTATTAAATAATAACTACCCCCACGTTTGTAGTCCAGCGGTTCAGTTGTTGGAATTTACTGCATGAGTTCCCGGGTTCGAATACCAGGTCGGGCAACAATAGAAAAATTGGGTTTTTACAATTTTCTAACAAAAAAAAAGTTGTTCGGGATTAGATATGTGCCTGGTTGGCGATAGGCTTGCCACCTATCACATTATGGGACTCAGTGGCTGCGGCTAGTCGTGCCTTGCTTGTGCCTCTGCCTACCTCTTCGGGGATATGGGTGTGAAGATACTTTAAGAAAGCGACCTAGCACACGGCTCTCCTCATGGTAAGACAGAAACGTGGCCTACTGAAACCATAGATGTTGCAAGTCCGTAGCACCCAGTGGCAAGGGGCTAGTTACCTTACTTGAAGTCATATTGAATAAAAATGCAAAACCCAAACTTTTGTCGAATATAATAGTGACAATTACAAATCAAAATTAAGTTAAATCTCTTATTTTTGAATAATTACTTACTTCTTGTCCCGGGCTTGATACTATTTAAATTATTTGTTTTATTTTATAAAAATCAATTCAGTTGTTTGATATAAAAATGAAGCATAGATAAGAAATGTTTAGGTTTCTATCTTAGGAATAACATAATTTTCTGATAGTAAAAGAACCATTCACATTAAATAATATAATTTTCTAAATCGGTTAAATTGTTCCAAGAATTTTCCCCAGGGTGATCCAGGGCCGCTTAGCAGAATAGACCATCTGCTTTTTGCCAGGGAACTTTTTAAGAGGCGAGCACTGCTTAAAATATAGGTCATTACCAACAAAATAGTGGCCCTTACCCGGGTAGGGATTGACATAACTTATTTTTGCCGTCATGAAGACTGTCATGTGTTGGTCTGGAGGGTAGGGTAACCGGTTGACTTGCACTATACGCTAACATCTCGGTAGCAGGGCAGAGACGTTCCTGTAACATCTATGTTGCCTATAGGCCACGGTTGTCTCTTACCATCCGGAGATCCGTGGGCTTGTTCACTGACGTATCACATAAAAAAATAGAGAGATTCAGAGAGTCAGCAAGCTGAAGTGGCAATAGGTCATATTGCTCGCAGAACCGACAACCGTTGGGAAAGAAAGGTTCTCGAGTGGCGGCCCCGCACCGGAAGACGCAGTGTTGGACGACCTCCCGCCCGGTGGACTGATGATCTGGTCAAAGTCGCGGGAAGTCGCTGGATACAAGCGGCTGGTGACCGTGACTTGTGGCGCTTTTTGGGGGAGGCCAATGTCCAGCAGTGAACGTCCTCCAGCTGATGATGGTGATGATGCTGATGATGAAGTTTATTTTTATAAAGAATGAATTTTATGATATGAAAAAAAAAACACCCGAGATGTTAAAGGCGCGATTCCAAGATATTTGTATACAATACCTATGGCGACAAGATTTAACTTTTTTTTTTTTATATTAGAGGTCAGCGAATAAGCACGCGTCTCTCGATGGTTATATACCTGACCTATAGATACCATAAATGTTACACGTGCATCGCCGGCCTGAGGCCGCAGCCCGGATGTTAGGTCTATTGTGAAACTATACCGACTATATTAGCCTCAAACCGGCACCCGACAGAGTCAAAATGGCGCGACAGGAATAGATAACACGGTGGATCCCTACCCGGGGAAGTTGCTGCACAGACTTTACTATAAGATGTCTTATTAGTAACGACCTTTGTGCTCGCCTCTTAAATTATTGGTCTGCCACTCTGGTGGCAAATGATTTATTCTGCTCAGCGGACCCGTTCCAACACGGGGGAAGCGGGGGATTGTTTTAATCAAAAACCAAATTAAATATAACTTCAGCAAGTTTTAGTTCAAACTCTCCAATTTAGTTAAGACGGTACCGTTATGATAATAAAATGCAATTTCTATTCATGTATGCGTTTACTTTCGCCTTTACAAGCGGCATTTTAGTGGCCATGGCCGCTCGGTACTCATTCGCGACTGAAGAAGCGGCAGATCACGCGAGGGCGTTCGTCATTAATTAGACTGGTAATGGGGGACATGGTACTACTGTGTGCTGACTCACTGACTCACATGTGGGAATATCATCTACTTACATCTGAATCAAGGAGTTCATTAAAATAGAGAAGTTTATTAAAAATTGACAAATCCAGCCAGTCATATACTCGTGGTCCATTGAGGGTAGATTAAAAATTGGTATATATGTAATAAATTAAAAAAAGTATTACAAATATGGGATTCCCCGAAGAGGTAGGCAGAGCAGAGAGCACCCACGACGCACGTATTCAATTCCGGGCAAAGCTATTTTTATTTTAAGTTAAACAATTTCTAATTTTTTTACTGCCTGACCCAGGGATCGAACCCAGGGCCTCAAGAAGTCTAGTCCGACGTCGGACCAGTAGACTACTGAGGCGATTGTTAAAGTGATGAAGAAGGAAATCAATTCATTTATTTTTTATGGTAAGTTGCAGGATCAGATGTAGGCTTTGGTCACACGCAGTGCATTCTCATTGTTATGGGCAAACGATACAGGTTACTTCTTAGTAGTTCAGATTCAATGTAGTCGTTGTACATACATATTACTAAGAAATCATTGAGCTTTGAATTAAAGCAGAATTCATTGAGCTTTACATTGCTTTGTGGGCAACAGTCCGGAATAATGATACTCAACATGGGAAGTTTTCTTTTATGGCATAAGACAGCGAACAAGCACGTCGCTCGCTTGACGGCAAGGGCTAAAACACATAAGCTCGTTGCGGCGCCGCGCCACTAAAATCGTCGGTTTGCGTAGCGGTGTTGCGACGTCATAGACGTGTCTTTACCATGGACCATACCAAATAACCGCGTTACGGTGCCGCGCCCGTGCCCATCTACACTTCCATCAGGGTGGCCAGATTCATTTTACCAAGTAGTCATTCATTTTTTTTAAATGAGATGTCAGCAAACCAGCACGTGGCTCCCAAGATGGTAAGAGATAATTGCAGCCTATAGACACCTTACATATTGTTGGTGCGTCACTGCCCTGAGACTGGGATGGAAGACCTATTGTGCAAGTCTACCGGCTATCCTACTTTCCAGACCGGTACATGATAGTCTTTGTAGCGGCAGGAGTACGTAAGGTAGTGGATATTTGGACCCGTGCAAGTTGCTTAATTGCTTACTACCCGGACAACACAAATATACAAAAAAATATAAAATATATAAAATAATGTACCTACAACCAACATAAATTTTTAAGAAACTTACACTATAGCAGAGTGATGTCTTTGATGCAAGGGAGCGGAGAGCGTTGTTGGAGGCAGCGCTGAAAGCGACGCTGGCTGTGGCGACCCACACCACCGCCCTTCGCGGACATCTGACGAACCTTTTCACAAACAAATAAAAGTCGTTTATTATTAATATTTATTTACTTATCAGTTATAACTTAATGTCCACAATAAAATGAAAAAAAAAACTAAAAAGTTATATTGTACATTATTATGTTCATATTGCTAACTGTCCACGTCAAACTGCGACTGAATTATGTATGGCGTGTGTAATGGTGTCTTCTTATACAGTCGTGGTCAATTAATTAGGGACACTCTTTGGTTAAACCGAATTGTGAATTATTTTTTTATTTTCCAACGAGTCTAAACCATATTCCATATCTCTTACATGCAAGTATAATTAGTCATTTATGTGCCCGATTATGCAAACAATATCAACTTCTTAAACATTAAACCTCTTTACAGTATAGCTGATAGATTATCGTAGTGCTATTTGTTCAAATAATGCTGGCTGGCCATTTAATTAGGGACACTGAGATATTGCGTTCTATTTTCAAAATGTGAATCTCTATACTTTTTTACTTCTTCTCTTATTGTTTCGTAGTAGTTTTGGCGGCAATCCTGGTATTTATTTTAAGTTTTGAAAAATATTTTGAAGAAAAATGGGTAAAAATAAAAGTTGCGATCCAACACTACGAAAAATCATCATGAAGTTTGTTGTCGAGCATGGTTGGCCATACCGAAGGATAGCAGAACATTTAAATTGTTCAAAAACTATTGTATACAATGCAGTGCAACGTTTTAGACGCAATAACATAGATTTAAATGTGCCCAGAACAAAAAGATCGAGAAAAACAGATTCGCAAGAAGATAGAATGATAACCAGGTTAGCTAAGAAAGATCCGTTTCCAGGCTCTATTTTAACACGAAGTGTTTGGGACAGACGAAAGAGCTGGTGTCTCAGCGAGGACCGTCCGACGACGTCTGGTAGAAGCAGGGTTGTTCGGAAAAGTGGCTCGCAAAGGACTGTTGTTGAAGAAAGAACATAGAAATGCTCGTTTGGCGTTTGCACGTAAATATGGACATTGGACCTACGCCCAATGGCAACATGTATTATTCTCTGACGAGACCAAGGTTAATTTGATTTCTTCAGATGAAAGGCAATACGTACGGCGTCCAGTAAAAGCGGAAATGAATCCATGATTCACAAAAAAGCAGGTGAAACATGGCGGTGGAAACATTAAATGTGGGATATTTTCTGGACGTGGAGTGGGACCTATGAGGAAAGTTAGGGTAACTTAGACCAACATCAATACAAGGCAATATTA